>JAOBAZ010262721.1:0-15430 GCA_026546875.1 Pteroeides caledonicum
ATGGACAGTTGATGTCATCAGTATAAAAACAGGTGTTTGGGGGAAGTTTTTAAATAGGAGATTAAAAAAAAGTTATGGATATGATATATAGTCAACAAGGCAACAGAAGACATCAGTAACAATACACGATTTTATTTGCATTTATTTCCCTTTTTATTATTCAGGGAAATTCCAGCATATTTTTATTGTCCTAAATGAAAGAACGTGCAAAGCTATTTAATGAGTTCTTTTACAATTTTGTCATTTCGAGTATTTTTCACTTCAAAGTTTGCTCACCATTACTTAAGTACACCATCTTTGATCAAACTCTGATTTTAATGACGTTCACAGACACACTGTCTCGGTTTGAAACTAAAAAGTTCTACTAAAAGACACTCTTAGGCTATTTAAATAAGGATTTTTTCAAACTAAGTTTCTGATTCATTTAGACTTATTTGGATTAGTCCTGAGAAAAAAAACTCGCTTGACCCAGGTTTTCACGTTGTATAAACATTTTAACAATCCAAGATGGCGGCCGTGAGGTCATGATGAGGAGAACTTTAGCAAAAAAACGTGATGATATTTTTTCTTAGAAAAAAGAGTTACGTCCATATTTGGGCAAACAGAAAATTTGTTGCGAATGGTTGCAGGAATTAAGTAGATATAACATTCTAGTGACACTTGGAATTGTTTTTCTGATAAACAGAATAACTGATGCTGTCTTCTTCACAAGAAAGATTCCTTGAAAAGTCCTCGTTCCAAACATCGTCCTAGATAAGCTGCATAATATACGCAGGAGGTACGTATGTCAATTATTTTTACCGTTAAATTTTTTGTAAAGATTTAAAACTACCCTTTCAGTTCTCTTTGATATGACAGTTGACATTCATGGTGTAGCCAAGATGAATAATAGTAGTAATAAAGAAAAAATTGTTTCACATTTCGCGCCAATAGAGTGAGAAATGTTTTCAGTGCCGAGGCATTTCTCCTGGAGACATGTTGAAGCTCTTTTGCGTATTTTAAGACAAATTTCGAAGAAATAGTAAAACCACAAAACCTGTGATGTTTATCGTTTGCGTCCGTATTTTTATTCCGGCTTACTTAAGGTCACTTGATCGCTTTGTATGAAGTTGCGTAATCTCATATAAAAAATGTTCCATTAAATACAATTAAATACCTGGGGTTATGGTCTTAGATAAGGAAGAATACAACTTTAATAGACAATTTGATGAACAGATATGTGTCTGCAGACATCATATTTTGAGGCACCTCAGTTTTTTAACTAATTGTGTGGGCGGAGAGCATGACTCTGGTATAACACATTATTTACAAACCTATCGTGTTACAAATCTTAGTATTCAATTTGTTGGTCGATTTCCAAAAATTCGATGAGACTAGCTTTTGTATACGGAGCCCTTATGTAGATATAATAATCGTGAAGCAAGCTGGCGTGCAAATGCTTTTTGTTAGAAGCAATGGGATCTGTGTGATATTGCCGTAATATTCTAGTTTATTTAGTAGCTACTGCAGTATCGTCTTTGACTTTCACTTAGCCAAGACCATATAGTGGAGAGCGAAGCCAAGACCATACAGTGGGTGGGTAGCTTCAACTACACACGTAAAACCGCACAAGTTGCAACAAGCCTGTTACCAGCCTGGTGCAAGTCGCAGTAACAAACCGCATGCGAGATGCGTTCGCAAACCTTGTTTCAGAGTTGTTGACAAATTGTAGCAACTTGTTATCATGTTGTGAACAAGTTGTTTAATCCTGCAACCTTGTTGCACAAGCACAAACACAGCCATCAACTTGTTAACAACTTGATATCCACAAGCCTGTAGCAATTTGATGAACTAACAGCTTTGTTACAACTTGATAACCAGCTTGCGCCAACCTTGTTCCGAACACATCCTGCTGCCGCTTGTGAGATTTCTCGGTGTGTACCATGACGAAATCCGGAACAAAAATTGCACCATTAACTCGCTATGGTAATTATGCGCATATACGTGATTCAGTGTATGCCCATACTAGCTAAAACTTAGTAATTATGTTTAATAAACAAAATTATAAGTCTGTCATCAATTTGGGAACAAAGTAAAGTATATTTCAAGAGAAAATTAACTATTTTGATCGCAATATGGATTTCTATTTGACAACTAGTGCCAGTCCCTTTCAGTGTTTTCAGATCATCTGGTAAGTGCAATAAGAAGTTATGCGTGTTTTGTTTCTGGTTTCTGAATCATTTTTCTTTCCATTATCTTGTTTTAAATTTACATCTTGAACGGATTTGGTAGTAGAACTGCTAGTGTAGTGGCTCTCGGCCCTGTGTGCGTTGAGACGGACATTACCCTACCGTCGAGATGCCGGTCCGAATATGTTATATAGTACAGTAACTACAGGACAGTGGGAAAACGGCCGTCGCTGGAATGGCAGCGTGAAAATGGTAATGGCTCAACACTATGTTATAGTAATAACGACCAATGTCGTAATTCTAAATTAAAGACCAGCCGTTTAAACCCTCTCCATTATCTGTGTCAACACCCAGAGGCAGTATACGTTATCTTAAAGTTATGCAGCTAGTTAGAACTATTTTTTGCAAATTGAATTTGTAAATGCAGTGCGAGTGCTTTTTTTAACAAAGTAGTGAGCTGGTGTGAAATATTTGATAAACAAAGGTGGAATGTTTCCAATAACCTTGTTAACATCTCTTGATCTTTTGAATAAAAAAACCTATGGTTAACATTTTATTAGGGAAGACAAATGAGTTTCTTATACATGCCGTAAAACATTTTACCACAAACTGTAATTATCGACCGAGTAACATTCGACAAGATAACAAGATGGGACTACGTTTATCAAACCAACCCTAGTTGCCGCACCCAATTTCTATCCATTACTTAAATAAATAAAAGGAAGCTTAGTTTCTTAGAACTATTTTAATTGATTCGAGTGTCTGTTTTTTTTTCTAAACAAGTAGGTGGGGTGTGAAGTACTTGATAACGAGAAGAAAGATGACACCTTCTCAATAATTTCATAAAATCTCTTGACCTTTCTTAGAAGAACTCTTTATCGGTAAACGTCTGACGACAGAGAAATGAGCTTCTTATACATTCTGTAAAATGTTTTAGTTCATCTTACTAAGATTATCAACGTCTTACCAAATTCTTGTTTGAGTAACACTTAACAAGATAACTACGTTTGTCAAATCAAACTTCGTTGTCGCACGCAATTTTATACATTATTGAAGTAAAAATGCCTCTTAATTATTACTTATTATATACATTTGATTAAAATTTTGAGTGAAAAATTAGCTTTACTTAAGATCTATGTGGTTTTTTGAAATACGCTAGTGAAATTTTGTAGCGGCTTTTCTTTCTCTCTTAGGGTTTCACTTGAAGGTTATAATTGGCTGGCCTTAGCCAAAGTAAAAATGTAACAACATTTTTGGCAATTTCGGACGGTATGGTGGAGAAGGCAGCAGTGGATTTAGAAGTAAGTCAGAATAAATTAGAGAGCTGACAATTTAAAATTCAATAGACCTGTACAACAATTCCATTGGTAGAATGTGTCGACTTTAGAACTGTTTAACCAATAGGATTGTTATCCAGGGATTTTGAATTTAGAATTTCCACCGACCGGCTGTGTAATTAATTCTGCCAACGTTTAAAGTTGGTTCTCCTATAGCAGTTTGAGTCGTATGAAAAAACACCGACGACCCGTACGACTGAGATGATCGCAAGCCACCCACACGACTGCCACGACCAGGGTCGCTTGGATAGGGCTGTGCTCTATCCGGACGACTGGGACGATCGCAAGCCACCCACACGACTGGCACAACCAGGGTCGCTTGGATAGAGCTGTGTTCTATCCGGACGACTGGGACGATCGTGAAAAACCAGAAACGACCATATATTAGAACTGCTCTTAGGCGATGGCGCGACTGATACGACCCAAGCATCCACATGTATCCCGGCATGCATATATCCCCAAATGAACCATTACTTCGCGCTATTCTTCGCTATACTTTGCGCCCGGACGATTATATAAGAATCGCAATCGCTTAAGTCGTACGAGTCGTCCGCGTTTTTTTTTCATACGGCTGGCGCGACCCGGACGACTCGAACGACTATACGACAACCAGCCTTAAAGGTGTAGATAAGTAGCGTATGTTATATCGCCAAATGGTATAGTAAAGTATATAACTTAAATTACTTATAATATCACTGAGAAGGTTTTCCAGCAATATTTTATCGACTTTAAATATTTTCAATGAGAATTTTGCGAGATTTCTTCACAAGTTTAATCTAATTACTTATTCAAGGTTTGTAACTTTACATGCTGTGGTATACCAAAACAAACCGACTTAAGTCTCAAACTTACAAATTTATTCACTAAATTTCTTAGTCCGTCGTCTTTATTTGCGACGTTTTGTAATATAATAAATGCATTGTAACTCATATCAAATATGATTTAAAATGCATTTATTTATAGATTGTTTGTAAAAGTTATAGAAGTACTTGAAACGGCAGTGAATCCTTTGGGGGTTTTTTACGATCCAGAGCATAGTACGAGTCGTCCGCGTTTTTTTTTCATACGGCTGGCGCGACCCGGACGACTCGAACGACTATACGACAACCAGCCTTAAAGGTGTAGATAAGTAGCGTATGTTATATCGCCAAATGGTATAGTAAAGTATATAACTTAAATTACTTATAATATCACTGAGAAGGTTTTCCAGCAATATTTTATCGACTTTAAATATTTTCAATGAGAATTTTGCGAGATTTCTTCACAAGTTTAATCTAATTACTTATTCAAGGTTTGTAACTTTACATGCTGTGGTATACCAAAACAAACCGACTTAAGTCTCAAACTTACAAATTTATTCACTAAATTTCTTAGTCCGTCGTCTTTATTTGCGACGTTTTGTAATATAATAAATGCATTGTAACTCATATCAAATATGATTTAAAATGCATTTATTTATAGATTGTTTGTAAAAGTTATAGAAGTACTTGAAACGGCAGTGAATCCTTTGGGGGTTTTTTACGATCCAGAGCATAGTATGATGTTCTTGGCGCAAAATTTGTTTTTGTACGTAAAGTATACAAGTGTTAGTTGGAAGTTCGTTTTTTTGCACTCGGGCAATGGCATTATCACTCGGAGAGCGCCTTAATCCTTATATACAAGTGTTGTTATGACATTACAAAGCCTTTTTAGGCCACATTAAAGCCTGGAGAAGTGAATATAAAAATTAATTTGATTGAAGAGCCAAATAACGTTTATTTGAACACAAATATATAAGAAAGAACCGTTTAATTATTGATTTACCTTAGTAACACTCACACAGGACTGGTCTCAATTAGGTTCAGAAAATATTGCCAAATATTTCCGCAGATCTTTTCTTCATAGACACCAACGCCAAGAACAGTGTAACATTGTAAGAATACAAAGTAGTTTCTGTTTAGCAAATAGTATTGTCAAAATATTTACTAAGACACAATAATACAACAATTACTGTTTACAATTCTTTTAAAAGTTTAGCCTATACAGCTAATTCAGCTTTGCTGATGCATTTATTCCTCCAGTCTACATAAAACGCACTATATTTCTCGTATATAACAATATGGTGTTCCTTTTGTGCAACACAGTCATATATAAAGTTATTTTTTGCTTCAACCGTTGCAAACTAAAGTTCACTTTGCCTCATAGTCCTATAAGAGTTCGACAAAAGTTTGGATGCAGTTGCACTGCTATATCTAAAGATTCCTAATACAGTAATACTGGATCTTTTTAACCCCCATGTGATACAACACCGAGCATGAGGACTTTCCAAACACTATACATGCCATGTTTATTTACAATGATTTCTCCATCCTTGAAGTAAGGCAGCATGAAATACACTGTATACTATTCGTTGGACATTAACCCAATGGTTCAATTAAGATAAATACGTTTTGTGTAGATGTAGTAGACTCCTCGTCTCGGCGTGTCTCTGTCGCCAACTTCTGTCCCAATATGAGGAAATGGTTGTTTCTGTGGTCTTCTGTGAAATCTTGGTTGAAACGCATCATTTTGGGGTTGTTCCGGAGCTAAAATAAGTTATTATATTTTAATTACATTTTAATAATATTACACGTAAAGCAAACTCGAATCTGCTTGTGAATAATGGAATGGTACTTGGTTAAAACATGAAGATTGCAGGGTATAACGTGTTTGTGATGTGGAATGAAACTAAATTTGTTAACGAATTGTGAACAATATTTGCTGCTCTGACATGCATAAATGTGACATGAATGTATTACAAATTATAAAATATCTTTGAGATTAAGTGTTTTAAGGTAGCAAATGACCTTTTTGCCTAAAAATTATTCATTTCATTACTTTCACGGGCGCTAACTTTGCTTGCTTTTTTGTTTGCTTTTTTGAATTGAATTGACTTCTTCGTTTTTATTCTATGCATTTAATATTTGTTAAATTAAGTGAGTCATGTATTTCTTGAGGCTAACGAGCTGAGAAACACATTTGCCGTGGCGTCCTGCTTCAAGCACAGTGTCATTTTAAATCTTATGGGTTTCAATGAATAAATCACTCATAAAACAGTGAACGAGATTCAAAACAGAAAATTTACCTCTAACTTTGCACACTCCACATGTCTTGGCACATCTTTTTTGAAGTTGTCTTCTGTATTTGATTGTTGCATGAGTGTCTCCCGGCTTAATAATACATCCACCAAACCTTATAACATGTTTTTCACAGTGGAATGTACGCAATCGATCATAACATTCTTCATCTTCTAAAAATTAAGAAAGGAGTGAGTAAAATAATTAACAATTATTGAATGAGGTTGAGCGTGATATGAGGAATTATCAAGCCGAAATTTGTCGACACCACCCGGACTTCTGTGACCCTTTCACAAATATTTAATAGTAAAATAATTAAATTTTACGTACCCGGTCGAGTTATACTCCACACCTGTGATCTTTTCCGATCTTGCAGCTGTCTACGCAGCCATTGTCGATATAGTTTCTCTCTCCTGGTCAACGTTTGCCGTGTAGGTTGTTCAGTTCGTGGTTCTGGTGTTGCTAAATAGAAAACGTGAACATGCACAGACGTTTTATCACAGTTGTTGAAACACTTGGTTTATGCAAGTTTGTGGTCCCTCCTCGTCACGTTCCTTTTGTCTTCCGGGAATAATTCAACCCAATCATTCTCTCATAACCAAATGAATTTGTTTATCAGTAGCATATTCACTTAAGCCTGGTTTCTATACGATCGCTACGGTCGCCCAAAATTGTGTTCAGCCAGCCATGGCGATCCTACTATTGTTGAGGGAGATAGTACGATTACTGTGATTGACTGGACATTATTTTGGGCGATCGTAGCGATCATATGGAAACTAGGCCTTAGGGGCTGTTTATATGATCCAGTTTAGCCGAGATGCAATGAGGCGTGAGATCGTTTTGATGTATAGGAATAAGTGGTTCATGCTTTGGCAATATTGTCTTGACTTTTAAATTGAAAATGTGAAAGTCATCAAAGATCAAAAAACAGCTTAACAACCTAAGCAATTCCCTCAAACTATGAGATCTTATCAACATGATTGCAGTGTTATAATGGTTGTTTTAACTTTTCAACTCGACTGGCTGACTTATTTCAATACGTCAAAACGATATCACGCCTTATTGCATCCTGGCTCAGCGGGATCATGTAGACAACCTCCGTAAAATAAGGTAAATCAAATGGGGCCAAAGCTACTGTAAAATATTTATTAAAAATATTAAAATATTGTTGAGCTTTCGTCGTGCTACGACATCGTCAGAACAACAAGCAAGAAGATAACAACGCTTTACATAGAGGAAATATGTAAAAATATGTAAATATACTAGTGAATAAAAGGAAATATGATTTGTATACAAGTAAAAATATAGTAAACAATAATTCTCCCATGAAATGAAACAATAGATTTTAAACACCAAATTTTAAATGTGACGAGGAAGGACCACAGACTTGAATGACGACTCCTACTGAATTTTAATTGAGTTTTTAAAGATGTACTTTAATTTAGTAACCATGGTTTAATTTATAGACAAGTTATTCTTAGGACTGGTTCCCATATGATCGCTACAATCGCCCAAAATAATGTCCAGCCAATCACAGCAATCGTACTATCTCCCTCAACAACAGTGAGATCGCTGTGATTGGCTGAACACAATTTTGGGCGATCGTAGCGATCATATGGAAACCAGGCTTAAATAAAATACCGATGGATCAGTGATGATACGTAGTTTTTCACATGACGTCATAGCGATCATTTTGGTGCACAAAAACAATAACAACAATTGGTCATGTTGATGCCCGAAACTAAAATTTGTTCGGCAATAACGTCTTTTATTATTTAAAAATTGTCTGTTGGTTCATTTTATAAATAGGTCACACGTGTTGCAATACCTTCCTATTTACCATTCCAAGACCTCTTAACTTCGAGTGAGATTAAGATACGAAGTAATTTTATAGTATAATTTTATAAAGTGTGACTTAACCAACGTATAAGTGTTAGAGGTCTGTATATATTTAAACTGACCAAGACCATTTTGACTTGAGCCTGAGATTCATTAAAAAAGGAAAAGCGACAAATCCTATGAACGTAGATGGCGTCTAAACCGATAGCTAGACGACAGCAAAAAGGTATATATTTTCATAGGAAAACCAGAAATACTGTATGAATTTTGTTATGATACTATTCCAATTAATGGCGAATTAGAATTGCTTTGTTTAATTAGAAATGAATCTAAATCTGCCAGAACGTTTAACAACAAGTTATTTATTGTACGACGAAGACGGAGGACGAGATCTTTGTTTTCAATTTTTCAAAGGCGATTAACTATTGACAAGTTTTCTATTGTTTTTCACCTTAATTATTTCTATAATACTTCAAATATCTTGTTTACAAAAGTGTTCCTGTGCAGTTGACGTTGGCTTCGGTTAAAATTTCGTGACATACAACCATGTCTGTTATAGAGAAAATATTTTGACATTTTCCCGATAAAGTGGTCTTGACATTTTGATGACCCCCTGGTATTTACAGGTTTCGTGCCACTGGGGTAACGTAATTTCAATAACTGGAAACCAAATTTGGTATACACTTATACTGCGCACACTATGTTCCGATATCTTTTGAATGAACGAAACCAAAATAGGTAAGTTTTCATTTCTTTCACGACTTCATGTTGTTTTTCTTTCAAATGGTCATGAGTGGTCATTTTAGATTGATTTGTTAAGACGTATAAACATGCTACAATGTTTCAAAGTTTACCCATGAGAAAGCTTGATGTGTTTTGGTTCCAGCCATGGGAGACGGTTCTGCATTATACGAGTACGCTATCCAATAGTTTGTTGTTATTAGATGGAAAATCACACGGATCTTTTAACATAAGAACTAGAGCAACTGCACGACACAACATTGTTACTTTGACTGTTCACGACGTTGTTTAAGCTAATAGCAACTGAGTGCTGGAAGCCGAAATGCTTTAACTGTTATAACAAGAGCCTTGTTAGACTTGGTAGAATTATTTTTACATTGCGAACGGTTAACCCTCATTGCTTTCATGTTTCACGTGATATAAACTAGTAGTGATGATTGGTTACAATTCATGCTCAAGGAATGTCCAAACCAATGATTGGCCACTGCTGCGTTTCATGTTATACAAGCGAGCCTCGATATCATGTTTAACACAACAGCACCGCAATGTTCACATACCTGTTTTAACATGTTTTAACATGTTGGAACCATACTGTTATTTAAACTGGTTTGGTCTATCATATATATTGTATAAAGAAATTTATGTTGAACCAACAGAGTTGTTACAACCTGTGATATGTTTACGTATATGTCTGCAACTTGTAACCTATCAAGTCGATTTTGGATAACGTCCGTCCATCTCTACACAGTATAAATTGCCTGTATCCAGGGAGATATTGCCAAGTTAAACTGTTAAACCAATGTTTTAAAGAGTCTCCACTTCGTACCTAGGTTCTATCCCCACATGAAATATACATATTTTCTCTAAATTTTCTAATGATTTTGACGACTTTTCCATTTTTCTTGGCGACAAATTGGATTTAATATTTTATTTACGAACCTTTAGTTTGTTATTTAAGTTTTAAGCGTTGATTAGGTGATCGATTGGTAGCAGCCTTCTCTCGGTTAGGTCGATACCTCTGTATGATATCAGATATAAATAAAGGCAGTTAACAATACTTATATCAGGATCTCAGCGTTACTAAATTTACGTCTGTTACCAAACTGTGCAATCTTATAACTTGAAAACGAGCTAAACCATTTCACCACAGCCGTTGACCTACAGATTGCAGTATTTTGCCTTTTTTGCAGACAGAATAATATCTTAACGTCGTTTTAGTGGACAAGCACAAAGCAGTGAGCTTGATACTTACTTTATATAACTTGAGGGAGATCCTTGGATTGGCGAGTGACGGTGACGCCAATTTTATAATTGTAATACGTCATTTCCAGTCCCTTTGCTCGGTTTAGCACGTACCAAACAGTGCAAAAGACCGAGCAAAAGGACTGGAAATGACGTATTACAATTATAAACTTGGCGTCACTTACCGGTATTGCGAAAGTCCGCGAGATATCCCTCCAGTTATATAAATCGAGCTCACTGGTGCAAATACAGGACGGTTGTGAGTTTAAAGAGGTGACCGCTGGCCTGTATTCGTAGTTTATTTATATGGGCCTGGCTGTTTACCCACCATGTCATTTCTTACTCACAGCCTTTAATTATAATTAAAAGTTTTTTTTGTGAATAAAGGTAATTAAAACATACTTACGGCAAATATTGCATGTCTTCATACAGAATTCTCTTTTTGTCTTGTGTGAGCAAATCCTCTGTGTTCTAGTTGCCAGTAGGCAACGGTTAGAGTCTATTTTGTCACGACAAACTAAAAATTGGAACAAAGACAAATGACTTCAACCCTGAGTCAGATATTTCAAATTATTCAAACCTGAGGATTCCATAACGCACTTTCTATTCATAAGAACCGTCTTTGCTATATTTTCGGGGCTCTTTTTGGGGCACTTACCGAAGTAATTTGGCAAACCGTAGAATATTACCTGGTGGTCGCATAATAAAGACTGATGCTAAACGTACGCCAGCATGTTTCAGTAAATCAAACAACTACGCATACTTCTGTTTTGGTTTCTTTTGCGCGATGATTTTTACCTCGTTTTAAAAATTTTATTTAAATTCAGTGTTTCGTTTTATGGCCAGATTTTTGCCTTTTTTTGACTTCTTTAAATCTTTAACCGTTTGTTACACGAAGTTCTTTCCCTCGATGAGTAAAATTGTCAGGACTAGATGTAAAGAATACTGAATACTTGCTTATATACAATAAAGGGGTTAATCAACCGTCACACAATTAATTTTCCTAACTGTTCAATTAACAGACATTTTAGGTATCCTGTATCGCCTTTGTCTGCCGAGAAAGAAACCACTTGATGAAGAACAAAGGGACTTGGTGTTGGTCTAAATTTGGAAGCGACACCATTGAAAAAGTGTCGACCGAAATAGGCAATAGACGCAATAGTGTATGGGGACTCACAACAGTCATAATATCAATATATTTAATTGGCAAAACGTGATTGTTAGTGAATACTATAAATAAAACAAATATTACCAAATGAACCCATGCAGACAAAGTTTTAATAACAAAGTCTCCATTTGTGCAAAACGGATATAATATAACAAAAAATATTTACATGGAATATATATCTTATCTATATCAACTGGCCGTTTTTGTCAATATACCTATTGTTATTATGATGTTCGCTTGGTTCATACTTCGCTCAACCTCAACGCTTATCTTTCACTTTTTTATTCACAGTATGCCACACACTTCCTACATGTTTAACACTGAGTATTTTATATATATATAGACATGCAATTACATTACTAGCTGTAATAAATTCTCAGCAATGGTTAAAATCAAGCTACCTGTTCCTCACTGTTAAATACTTTTCATCAAACTGTTTTTTTTTGTTGGCTTTGATTTGTAAAGTTGTGATCGTCAATCACCTGCTTAAGCAGAAGCAGCAAGCCGTCGTACAATGTGTTTTAAATTTACATTTAGATTGTTTTCGACAACTGTGTGTTTGTGTGTGTGTCGCGGGGTAATTTGAGTTAAGGTGGCGTACGCCGACTAAAAACAAACCAGACTTGCAAAACAACTGAAAGAGGAGAACTCTTTCTCCTATCCTGAAACACCATGCATGTTGAGTGATCATGCATTCTCAGCCAGACTGCGCGCGTGAACTGTGTTGAAATGGAACCTATCATTCTCTAAACAGTCTCGATCCTTGCTTTGCGTGTATGAGCTGAATAACCGCACAAAGGTTGACTTTAAACAGCCAAAGAACGAAACAGTCGACTAAGAACATGTCTTTGCGGGATTTACAACAGTTTGTGTACTTCCCGTTATAACAGAAGGCGCGAACGATTCTAATTAATTGTTACAATACAGACCAGGAAGGACACAAACGCGTTTTTTGATAGCAGTAAGCATTTAGACAAAGCACCGTGTTTAACTATACCCATGCGTCGACACCTGAAAGCTTTTTTAAAAAGATAACCTTGATAACTTTAAGCCGTACACTATTGAGATTTGCCTTTCCTAAATTAATTTAATATATTTGCAGCTTAACGCTTGTACTTTTCAGTAATTCAACGGAGTATAGGACAATCCTTGTTCAAAAATACCAACATGTTTAACAGAACCATCAATCCGCTGCCCGTTAGATCATAAATTAGGAGAGACAACCGGCTTTATGAGGGCATTAAGTTGTTGGACAAACCGCCGTGTTTAACCGTAGTTGACACGTGAAAGCTTTTTTATAACGATAACCCTGTATACTCGCGCGTGCAACGGACAAAGAGAATTATTTGGAATTAAAGAATTTTGATTGCAGTATTATGCTTTTAAGAATATAAACGTTGTGCTGGAATGCACAACTTGTTGACCTTTTCTCTTAAATCAATAGGTTCCTTTAAGTATTCGCCGTAATTAACATCATGCAACAACCGTTAATCAACAACCGTGTTAAAATCTCTATCCACGTTTATGCTCTTGCTGGATAAACATTTGAAAAAGCTTACAAATTAATTATTGCAGGCGATGTTGAAGGCCTGTATATTATATTCTGCTATTTGTGGGATGAACCCAAACCTAACAATATTTCTGTAGTTCAAGTGAAACATAAATACTTAACGAGTTGTAAGGAAACTTTATTGTCGCGCATTTTTCTACAAATGTTATACAATCATGTTCACTATATATACAATAAATAAAGGGGAGAAATCGATGCTGTTACACGGACAGCATGAAACGTAGCTAGCTCAGACATGACGACAAGCTCTCAGTGACTCTGTTTGATAATAAAATGCGGTGATATTCGTGCGGATATTCATGTGTGGATAAACTGCGCTATTACACCAAGGGAACATTCTTAATAGTTTATCAGCAATCTAGTATATAATTTGGATGGCGTGACATAATGAGAACACTAATAAACTGCTAAATAAAATTTCTTCAAAACTATCTACACAACTCCATGTTGATTTCAATTTAATTGCTCATGTAAACAAGGGATGGACCTCTAATTTGCTAAACACCCTTTTTTAGCTGTACAAATGTCATTGATGGCGGATAAAAACTGCAACACTTACCCGTTTGCGTAACACTTTGACCACGCGTAATTTTGACCAGAACGAGACAGACCGTGAGTGCCAATAAGCTAGAAAAATGCATCTTCAGATACGATTAAATCTGGACCAAGCTGATGCGCGGTTCTGTAGTTCAAAAAGAATGTGCACTTTTGATTTCACGTTGGTAATTTACTGTTTGGAGTCTCACAGACTCTTGGGTTAGTTCTCTCCAGACTTGATCGAAGCTACTGATGACCTGGCGATCGTATTGCTGTTTTATAGCGCTGTGATTGAGAAAACTGGACAATTGAAAACGAGCCGGGTGATTCAACTGCGTCAAACAAAAGTCATGACCTTAAACTTTCATGGTATGCACTAAGACAGCGGGAAGTGTGTAAACGTTTCGAATTCTTCAAATAGACCAAAAGCCAACAAAGTAACCTGGTGCTTTCGCTTTCAGCAAAAGTTGCCTTGGAAACCCTATCTGCATGCATGGGAATCGCTCTTTCCTTAAAAGAAACTCACCGGCCAAACTGATGATATGATGTAATTTATGTAGTTCTAGTACAGTAAAAGTTTTTTTAATGCGAATGCAGGCAAAATCCCTGCAGCTTCGCCGTCGGTGCTATGGGAGATGGCCATGATTTAAATTCATAAGTGAAAACAGGGTTTCTCGGCAAAGGCTTGTGTAGTTAGCAACGGGAAGTGTGTTTTAAGTAATTAATGTGTGTAAATGCCTATATACTTAGTCGTCGGGAGACGTTAGATAATTCACGTTGACTACATGTGAAATGAGCTGTCTGCTACGTTGATCGATGACCATATTAACAAAGATTAACAAAGGTGGAGAAGATAGATAGGTTTATAATAAAACTCAATCCTGAAGTATTGTTGTCTAGAATATTTTCGGATCTACTTAACGGTTATAATTAAAGCAAGATGAGAGAAACTGTTACATTTAACGGTCACTCGAACTGTAGTTATCTAACAAAAATCTATTTCTAACACTTTATATTTTTGATTTCCTTCACTTAGAGTGTTTTTTCAATTGTGACAAAATCATCTATCATTGAGCTGTTGTATTGATGTCCATTGCCACGACTGGAAAGTAAAAAAAAACTTGATTGGGATTAAATACAAAGTAAAAATATATATTAAAAAATATTTTCTATTTTAATTTGCTCTAAGTTGCCTGTCTGTTACAAATGTGCTAAATACGTCATAAAAAGTGTGGCCTAACCAACACTGTTATTCAGCGCTGGCAAAATGTTATTTATTTGTAAAAAATCTAGACAAATATTTGAGTGTAATTTTTAGTGCTGGGACAACGTTGGAGGCAATACGAAAAGCGTGTTTGCGTGATCGTTTTAGGCAAAGCAACGGCCAAATGAGATTTCTTCATATGAAGAAATCTCATTTGGCCGTTTCTTTGCATTCGGTGATTGGTTTAAAGAGATTACATTACGTAATTTTGGTAATTCATAACTCATCGTCACCACTGTATAAATTGTATATTTATGATACAGTTGTTTAAGTTATTAAGTACATTTTGCACGCATAGTCGTATAGTTAGCCAGTCTTTCTCTATAATATATATATTGTTTTAACGTCCATCAAAATGTTATGCTGGTATTCATATGTTATGTTGATATTCATCATACGAATAGATATACACACAGACATATATATATATATATATATTTATTTATTTATGCATATACACACGAATATA
>JAOBAZ010262832.1:0-15427 GCA_026546875.1 Pteroeides caledonicum
TCTCTCTCTCTCTCTCTCTCGCTAGAAAGCCCTGGGAAACAGCCTTTTAACTATCAACTGGTATTTTAGTTGCATCAATCCGAATACTAATTATTCAAAATAATCCGATGAAAAACAAATTCAAAATCACATACGTCCGCCTTTGGGAATTAAAGGTCAATCGAATTTTCAACTATTTTGCCCAACTGATAGTTGGCAATTGACAAAGTTTCAGTAATTCTAGTACTGTCAACCTAGTTTCCGTTTGTTAAAATGTTCTTGTTATCAAGTCTCGTTTTAAATTTTTTCAAATTTAACTAACAAAAGTTGATAAATAACCCATGCGTATCGTAATCATAAATATTCGAAAAATTTTACAAAGTAAAAGAGAATAATTTCAAAAGGCAGACAAAGCTTTTCGCCTAACTACAAAAACTGGAAAAATTCGTTTTCGACCAACAATTTTTAATCGTATCCTATTTGCCCATTTTTATTTGCAATAAGAACTAAAAGATTGATATTGGATTCAACCAGCTTGCATGGATATTTTAAAAATAAAGAATTAAGTTTTATAAGGTAAGATCTGTGTAAAAAAGCATAATAATTACTCGATGACAGCTCATGAAAATGTTGAAATAAATCTTCTATAGTCTCGACGTTACCGCATAAGCCGATTTTGTTAACTGATTGGCGTTGTCTAGGCGTTAGTTGGATGTGGTCAACGTTGTATCTTAAAGGGATCCTCCACTCTAAAAACAAATATCAACTAAATACATCTAAATAAAGTGAAATAAAACCTATATGCATTGAATTTGTCTTAACTGTATCACTCATTTGTAATTTACTTTCGAAGTTGAGCCTCCGTATCTATGGAGGGCGCTATCTTGGATTTTGATGACGTAACTTGGCTGCTTGACTAAATGATAACTGCCAAATCGTTTCTCAGTAAAGTATAACCACAGCACTTGTCAATGATCAGTCACTACTTACGTGATCTTTCAATTATATTTTCCACAACGAGCTGGTTGCATTTCACAGCTGGCCGGATGGGAAAAAGCGGCCCGATGTGGAAGGCCTCTCAGATTCCTTAATTTGTACCATTTAAAATAAGTCACGTTCTTTTTCGCAAGCCATTCTTTTAGCTTTGCGTCGCTAGTTTTTCCTCTGCACAAGCTTTTCACATGTTGTCAAATTGCTAAAAGATTATCCATACAACCGCGCAATGTTACCAAATATGTCTTTGGTCAAAAAAGGACCAAAAACATTTTGTTAACTTTATTAGAAAACATTTTCGGATGTGCACCACGTGTAGTTCGGCCAACAGGGAGAAACCTCAATTTAATAACACCAAACGAACTGCACGCGAGGTGAAGAATACAATTTTGCTGAATTGTTGTCAATACATCCTGATTTTCCCGTCATTTTATAAGTCCTTTCTGATGTTCTCGGCATTCTATCAGTATTTCCCGACTTCTCGTCATTTTCCTGTTTTTACCTGATTTTCCGACTTTTTATAATGACGTTACTTCCCTTTTTCTCCCACTGATAAAGTATTTCCTCACCCATATCTCGAACTAAAATGTTCCCGCCCGCTGTTCACCTTGTACCGATATGATGCCGATAGAGGCAATATGGGGGAGAAGAGCTATCTATCGCACATCCTTTCGCTACACCCTTTATACCCACATGTACATTTAATGCTTACTTAGCAATAGTATTAGGAGTTAAAGATATTAGACTTACATTAACTCGGGTGAATGACATTTTGATTTACTTTTGTAGATAAGACCGTTCATTCCCTATGAATACACGCATGAAGGAATGTTGGAAAGAATAAGTGCACAAGTGGAACATATTGTAAGTAGTGATAAGAATCCAAAGAATCAACAATGACCATTAATAACTTGTTGAAACATAAGATAACACGACACCGACATTGCCATGGCCACCTTTCCCAATTTCAGACCATCAAACCTCGGAAGTCCCTTAAAAATATTAGTCTCCGTTGAACATTGAACTGATCAACCAGTAAAAATAGACAAAGTGCAGGAGCACACTGCACTTCAACAGTAGCGATAGCACAAATTTTAATGTGCTGTGACAAAAGAAATATAACTTTTGGTAATTTATTTCTCACGTAAATGGTTCACGATAAAGCAGCAATGATTATAAATTTGATATGATAACAAAAGGAAACAAATAAGCTTAGTTATTTTTTGTGTTCAGTTCCCCTTTAAATAAAGAACAGTCATTCCACAGTACAATTTATGCCACTGTTGATTTATAAGAAAAACAGTGAACCTGTGCAAGAAACGAAATAAATCCAAAAACATTTTATGATTTCAGGATTTGTGTCGCGATAAAATATGGCCACCTATAAAAAACCTGGTTATTTTGAAAGGAGAAGAGGAGCAATCTTGTAAAGATGTGTGCTGGAAAAAAGGTTTGATTGAAATTTATAGCTATCACTCATGAATGACCACAAAAATGTATAACGACTGGCATGAGAACAAACTTAAATTATTTTTATTATTATGTTGGGTATATTAATATAATATTGACGTAAAGAATATTAATATGTTGCGTATCAATGTAAAGAATAAATGCTGTGATTATTGGTATAGGGTACATAATAATACTGCACTATACTTATATACACAAGCGTTGGATATTAGCCGTTCTCTAATCTGATTTGCTCTCTGCTATTACGATATTAGCAAATATCATGTTTGGGGCGAGGAAACAAGATGGCGGCGTTTTTTTAAACGGGGGAAAAGAATTCAAGTAACTTGACATAAAATGATCACGAATTAATTATATGTGTACCAACCTACCCACATACTCATTACACAGTTTGATGTCATATAAGTATAATACTTGCATATCAAACAAACCTGAATATTATCTCACA
Organism: Pteroeides caledonicum; assembly: GCA_026546875.1. Lineage (NCBI taxonomy): Eukaryota > Metazoa > Cnidaria > Anthozoa > Scleralcyonacea > Pennatulidae > Pteroeides > Pteroeides caledonicum. The sequence goes on from JAOBAZ010262832.1 coordinate 2,891, forward strand.
AATGAAGCAAGGCAACGAAGTTTTACAAAAGTGTTAGTTCATCATTTTAGATGATCTTTAACATAAAATCATAACATGTTTAGGTAAAATTTACTTTTATATTTCATAAAGTTTCACAATGTTACCTTTCATCGCAACCACACTGGGCCCCAGTTGGCCTAATATGCTATAAACAATCGCCAAAATGGCGTAAAGTGCCAACATTTTTCTTCGTTTCTTGTTTACTTAAGGCCGATTTTTACTGAGAAAAATTTTCGTGTAAAATAAGTTTCTTTTGTCTAAATTCAAAAGATTCTCCTACTTATATTTCACTGACGAAATATTTCGAAGACAAAAGAAAATCTTATTTCGCATGAAAATTTTCCTCAGTGGAAACCAGCCTTTAGTATTCCTAAGGAGATATATGCAATATACATCCCGCAGTACATAAAAACTCATTTTCAATCGGCTTTTTTAGGTCTTATCTGCGAGCCTTCGTATTGGGAGATTGTTAACAAAGAAATGTCATTTAACACGTAAGTTGACACAGATGTACATTATAAAGATAAAGAAAATAAGTAGCCATTATTAGTATCGGATAAAAGGTCACAAATATAACGTGGAATATTATATCCCAATCAGATAACTAGATTTGCATCATGTCATCTTTAAAATAATCATCGAGTTTTCCCCCACACCAGAGTACACTGAAGTGCTTGAACTGTATACATGAAAGGCTCGTTCCGGCTCGAGACGTGAAGATGAACATGGCGGATCATAAAGGCTCTTGGGGTACCGAAGCGGACCCCTAAATTTACGGCTACATTGCGCAGCCGTATGTCAATGAAGTGGTATATTGGTATATGAATATGTTTTACGCGTTGGTAACCTGCGCAAAACTAGAATTTGTCAGCAATCCAAAAAATTGTACTGGGAAGGTTGCTTCTAAAGGGATACTTCAGCGGTTAAAACAACTTAAGTTGGATAAATGGCCGAAATAAAACACATCTCAAAATAATTTTTCGATTCAGACTTTGGTTTTGCAATAAAAAAAAATTAGTAAGCTTCCGCTTAAACATTTGGTAGCTGGATTTGTTCTTTTTCCATGGAATTTTCGTCTTAAAAGTACAACTCATTGAATCGCGCGAGACGCCATTGCACTAAATAGCTATAACCGGAACACAGATTACGTAACATTATTGAGACAATTACTGCAAAGTGTTTTACTTCCGCTTTACCAAATAGGCAGAATTACAGTTTTTGTTCACATTTTTTCAGTGTTAAGAAGTTGTTTCACGAGCTTTTTTAGGGTTTAGCGCTACATACAAGGCAAGTAACTTGTTTTGAACAAATGTTGTCTGGAGCACTGAAGTATCCTTTTTAAGTGTAACTGTACGGAACATTTAAGATCCATATTTTCCAAATATATGTTGAAATAGAAATTTAATAGTGCGCCCATTCAATTATTTTGACATTTACTTCGTGGTTTAAAAGCTCATTTTACGTTTGTGTGGGAAGCAGGCGAATAGTTTTGTGCTTGTGCTAGCATGTTTTTAGCGACGATTTGTCTCAGTTCACTGAACTTACTTGTTTTTTTTATTTGACTCAACGCCAGCAATTCATTGTATAAAGTCACGTTACAGTTACATCTCCACACTTTTCTCAAGGCACAAAATGAAACTGAAAGTTATGAACCGAGCAAACTGAAACGAGATTATGCGGAGAACTAAGAATTAACACCCCAAGGAAAATAAAACGTGAAAGAATTTTAAGCCGGTCATGTGCGTTTTCTTGTCCATTTTATGACGTCGCTGGGATGAAATGTACACGCTTCCCATACAAAATTAAAGTAGCTGGTACCACAAACATTAACAAAATTAAACGGGACACCGCGTACACGCACAAGTGATATTATCAACTGAAGTAAACCGCATTATTTGCCTCCCCACTCCCGCTGATCAACCTTGTTTCATCAGTAGAAAAGTGGGATGGTCAGACTAGTAATATGAAGTCAACATTGTTTTTTTCGGAGGAGGGGAAAACGCTCATATTGTTTGAATATCTAACTGGAAGTGAACGAGATTATAAACTTATATCCATGTAAATTGAGGTGCTGTCCCGATATTTTTGTTCATGATTGCAGCTTTGTGAAATTTAAGTAGTGGAAATTTGAAAAGGAAAATAATTATTAAACTACTAAATGTACCAACATGAAAAAGTTTGAGTGCTTTGTAGACAGTAAATACAAAGTCAAACTGTGAAAAGGTGATAAACTGCCAAATGTGTGAAAAGGTTTTGCTGACGTTTTGAGCTAAGGCCCTTCATCAGAGCAAACTGAGTGGCGAAAATGAAATGTTGCTTTAATATACCTAGTCTGACAGGCGTGTCTAACTATAGCCAATCGTGTGTAAGCGGGGTGTCATGTCTCGACAAAGATTATGACGTAACTTCTTAACTTAAGGTTGGGCATGTCGCAGCGAGAAGAGTCCAAGTGTTATGAATAAAGTTCGAGGGCTGGGTAGGCAGTATAAAATACAAAACCAAACAGTGAAAAGCTGGTGAATTCCCTGTGAAATCCCTTGCTTGATCTTTTCGGCAGATTCATTGACGAATACGTGGAAGAGTTTTGTTCTTGACAATTCATCTAATTTGTCGATGATTTTCACGCTGCGTTGAAATTCACTTGGAAGATCAGCGAGAACTGTGTATCGCTCGATCTTAAACATTTCAATATCATCAGTTCGCTTTGATGAAGGGCCTTCGTACGAAACGTCAGCAAAACGTTTTCACACATTTGGCAGTTGACTGATTTTGTAAATGTACCAACAGTATGCTGAATATAGGTTATTGCCTGTGAAAACTAGGACTGAATTGAGCATCCTCAATTTTGAAGCCAGAATATTTATAATGAGCTGACTTCCTGATTGGCTACGTTAGTCGCTATTCATTCGCCAATAGATAACTAGTAGCGACAAACCGCGTTTTGTTTTAAAGAATACGTAAAAAACACTAAACGTTTTGTGGAATATTTATTATCTATACACATGGAGCGGGAGAGATTCGGCAAAATATTACCCGAAGTGAAGATATTGTAAGCGAAATATTATCATCTCAGTGATATCATACAAGTAAACAGGGTAATATTTCGGTGCATTCCCTGAGCGCAGTGCCTATATGATATAAAATAGCAAAAATGCTATCAACTTTTGTTGAATTTTGTTCTTCAAGTCCGTCTGAGTACTTACGGATTCCAAACAACTTTTTAGAGCATTTGAGATTGTATTTCTTGTGTTTTCAGCATCTCTTTTGGCGGGAATACGGTTTATTTCTTCGACAGACTCGGCCATTTCATGACTTCAAAAACAACAACAGTGTTTCTGCGATCACAAAAAACCACACAGGCCAGGGCCTGTGTGGTCTTGTGTGATGTTCGCGTGTGAATATCACTGAAATTTCCTGCTGCATCAGTTACGAATGGCGTAAGTGTAACGCGATGATAAATTTTGTGATCACGTTACACAAATCTAGCTATTTTATTGGAGGATTTGAATTTGAGGAATAATATTATTTTCCAACTTTATCTTTTGCTAAAACAACTAGACTATGAGCTCGAGATTTCTAAAACTGATAGTTGATCGGGCTTCGCGCTCATCAACTATGAATTTATAAAAATCTCGAGCTCATAATCTAATTGTTAAGTGTGAAACGTTTATTGTTTTGAAATGTTTTATTTTTTAGAGTTGGCATAACATGCTTGAACAGAAAGAATGTTGTTGACATGACCATAGCACCTTCCTATCATCACAAAACAAAAACTTGTTACTTTCAAAACGAGCCATTGTTGTACAGCTGTGTTAAATCTGATCCTTCGCATTCTAGAATTTGTCCATGTCGAGACTATGTACAAGGTCAGGTTGCTCTTTGCAAAGGATGTTGGTAATCACCTGTAGCACGTTTTAACAAATATTGTTGATTATAATATAGTTATCCACTGTATATGAGCTTTACTGCAATTTCATTGGTTGAATAGTCACCGTATATCACCTCATATACGGTGAGCAGTGAAAAAAACAAAAACAGCATGTTGATTAAATTATTTAATGGAAATAAATAATTTTTTTCTCACATATAATAGTGGATAACTATATTATAAAACAATTATACCATTCGCTTTCGTCGCATATGGCTGATAGCCAACTCGGCTGTGCCCCGTCGGCTATCAGCCCATATACGACTTAAGCTCATTGTATAGCTGTTAAATGATTGATGGACACAGCAGTTCTATTAAACACTAACATAATAAGTGTTAGCTAGTATACTAGTATATCAGACCGCTTATAGTGGTAGACTGAACTAACGTATTTCGCTCCACAGACGTCCAAGACGTCTATCCTGGATAGGATAACAATCGCTTTATAAGCTGCATTGCAGAATTTTCAAATAAAACGTTTTCAAATAAATTTTTTTTCTTTGTTTAATTTGGAAAATCTGGCTGACACTGACCGTTTTCTAGATTTCTTTACTATTTTTTAAGGTATGGAGGCTTAAAGCGCTAATCAGTAAGTACATGTACATGTCGAATTTATACTGAGCGAGCAATTTTGAATAACGCACAAGCCGTTAGCCTTTTCAGTCGATTTCATCATTATTAAATCAGACGCGCACATGTATTTTTACGGTTAATGTTTGAAAAAAACGGCAATGCTTTTATACTTTAAATAATCAGACAGAGTGAGGTCGCAAGCGCAGACTTGTTAACAACAAGGCGCCTGTGGAGGTGTTAAACTTGCGCTGGTTGGTTGGCTATGTACAAAGTTAGAAATGCTAAAAATTAACGCGTTTGTGAAATTATCCATGATAACTACGACACAAATACAAGAATAAAGGCCCAGGAAACAGTTCGCATTTGCTGTCTCACTTTCACGAAAAAGTTAGCGTTTCTACATCACTGTGCCACTGTTCTTGATTGGATGTGGCTTCAAAAAACGTTCAGTGAAGCAGATGGAAACATAGATGGAAAACAGTTCACCTTGCGTTCAAATTCGGCAGCCATGCGAATGCGCGGCGCGGTGAGTGCGCAGGAAACTAGCACCCTGTTTAGTGTCTAATTGTCCATCAGTTATAAAGGCTAAGAATGAACTTCTATAAGTATCGGCAATCATGCGATATATAGCGAGTACAATTATTAATAGTATGAGTGATGTTTAAGAATTTTTCCAAAATTGGACGAGCCACCGAGGCGAGTCTAATTTGGCAAAATTTTCAAACATCACGAGTGACTATTAATCCCTTACTGTACGAGCAACATCGAATGATTGTTTATTATTAGCATGATAAAGTTGCATCTGCCATCCCCTCCCCTAGATAATTGCGAGCGCAGCCTCTCATCCAATATTTCGTACTTTTTTCAGTATTTTCGTTTAACGTCATTATCAGTTTTAGTTCCTCTAGGGTTGTCATTTAAACTTAAATACCTTTCCGCCATTTTGTCTATTTTGAAAAAATCCTTAATAATTGCATTGTAGTACAATTAATGAAATAACTGTACTCCTCTCAACCAATCAGCATCCAGAATTTTATCAAGTTAATAATAATAACTGTTATAAAACAGGCCTTTCTTTTATAAAAACCGAAAGATTTTGGTGAAGACTGGCGGCAACAATTCCAAATGCACGAGTACTATTGCAAGAAGCAAAAACGTATGAAATTTGAATAATCTTTTAGCATATACTCAAAGTCGGGATAGTACTTTTTAAGCAATTTGGTCGGTTACTCTTGTTCGGAATATCAAACACTATTCCGAGTTTGAGATAAAACAAAATGGCTTCCAAATTTGTTTCGGTTGCGAAAGATGAAATTGAATGAATTAACAACTATACTGAATTAATAACTATAACAAACGGTGTATATGCTAAAACAATTATTCACCTCAGTGTCGGTGAACAATTAATAATTGTTAATTATTAATTGTTTCTAGCATTATGGAAAGTCATTGAACGACAAAATAACTGGGAGGACTACACGGTTTCCTTAATGCTATAGTTATATAAAGCGCAGTTTTCGTGAGGGTATCCAAATTTAGAGAAAACAATAAGTTAAAGGGGTTTGCCGCAAATTAGATTTTGTTTAAAGTGGCAAATTTGTATGAACATTTCATCTACAACTTGTGTAGTTCAAAGTTGTTTAATATGACTCATATATCATAACTCAATCTATCTACAATATTTATTTTCAAATTTGATGCTTAGTTATCAAATAAGCATTTTTGGGTGAAAAATTGGTAACATCGCCCCTTTAAAAACATATTCCAATCTCTTTTACGATAGCGCTTACACGCCTAAAAACGACATGTTGATCATGCTTGATATCAGGCTTGATCAACGTTGATGACATCATGATTGAACATCGTTGAGCTGGACAGCTAAGTCAATATTGATATCATACTTGATTGTGGTTGACATCAATCGTGTTCATGCTTGACTTCAATGTTGATCGAGGGTTGCCGAACCATCAACCTTGATCCAGCATCTGCGATTTTAGCCGTGTATCTCGCTCTCGCTTAGCGGTAATGGCAGTTGGTTGTTGTTGATGTGACCAAGTACATCATAAATGTTATTATACTGTATCAAAGCAAAACATTTAAACAAACCTGTGCATTCGCTGAACAGACTGGATGTCCCTCAACATCTCGCAAAAGCTCTCGTCACCCTCCCGCAGATATTACTCACACAGACCTCGCTGATGATCTTGCCCTACTTTCGAATTACGTAAAACAGGCGTAATTTCTTTTGAAAATATTTGAGGTTGCAGCAGAAGCAGTGAGCTTTTGTTGTTAGATCCAACACATGGCATACAGACAAATCAAATCAAACCAATCACAAAATCAAACCAATCTTCATTTCTTCGTTTTGTATGTCCAACAACTTCCGTGCCTGTTTTCTTCAATACAACTTTCATTTTGCAGTAAGCTTTTGTTGTTAGTTCCAACACATGGCATACAGACAAATCAAATCAAACCAATCACAAAATCAAACCAATCTCCATTTCTTCGTTTTGTATGTCCAACAACGTCCGTGCCTGTTTCCTTCAATACAACTTTCATTTTATCCTATTTTTCTTCTGCTGGTTGGATTTGCCGCAGCTCGCGTATTTCTGTTTACAACTTCTCTTTCCAACTTTCTTACATCAAATCTTTTCGATGCCTGCGGTGCATTTGAGCCTCATGGAGACAGATGAAAACTGAGTCTTGAAACCACGATATAGTGATCGGTTGAACATTCCAGCCCCTCATACCCCTGGTAATGAGAACTTCATTCCTAGTTAAGACGTAGTCAAGAAGATTAAATTCTTAGATCGAGGATGTTCTGCAAAATAGTTGCAGTCCAGTTGTTTGAAATAATGTATTTGTGAAAACAATCCGAAATGTGCAAAAGAATTGAATAAAAGTTGACCATTGGAACTGCAGCTCCTTTTCCCGCATTTTCCAAGCGCTGGCCAACTAAGCTCATGGTGATTTCTCACTCTGGTGTTGAATTTGCCGAGAATCATCAAATTGTCAGCTCACCCCGTAACGTCAGACAAACTTCTATAATAATCCTCTTTTTCTGGTTCAGGATAAGTAATTTTGGAGGCATAAGTTGAAATTATCGTCGCAAATTTGCTATTCTCAGAGGTATTCTCATCACTATAAAACTATCGGAGACTGCTTTCGGTGAAGTAATCATCCTTTCCAAAACGCTATTTCTGATGACTAAAGCGATATTCCCGCCCGTCCCCTTTCACCGACCTTAACGCCAGACCAGAATATTTGTATTCGTTGTCCCTAATCGCACCGCTGCCTTACCCATCTGTTTTTTGTAAAGCTGCAGCATCTACACTGATCCTTTTTAGTTCTTTTTCTACTACTGCAGATTTTCTTTCCATGCGTAGTGCACCAATTCTGCCTAGAAGAGACCTGATATTCTTTGTTGACAATTTAAGTTGTTTTCTTATTTTACGTCGGTTAGTATGCAGTCCCGTCGACTACAGTATGCCGGCCAGGATAATTAATTATAGGTGGGCATTCTTTTCCTCTCCTTTTATTGAAGGGTTTCCTGTTGGAGCGAGCTGCGCATCCCTCAATAGGGCAGTTCGGTTACTACAGCAGCACTTTGAAAAGGCTCCAAACAATTACCAAACTCACGGCCATCACATCGAAGTCGTCCACGGTAAACCTACTATTGATAGGTTCTAACACCTTACGTCTGCTACCATCGAATTTATTCGTAGCCGCGTGACTTTTAGTGTCATCCTTCGACAATGACATGTCCATCTTGCGCTATGAATCAATTATCACTTTCTGTCCCTCTCCCCCAACACCTCCATCTTCCGCTGTAAATTTAAGTGTTATCGTGCACCCGGTAGTAATCTCTCTGGACTTTTGCACTTGAAATCCAACAGGACGAAAGATTTCTGACAATTGCTAACTGCTCAAGCTGCTTCGCAGTATCCAGTAGTCAGTTCACTTGGCTATCGCTCCCCGTTGACGTTACTTATACTGTCGTTCTTTTATGAACCGAATAACGTATTTAGACCATTCATCGATTTCGATCCTTCCGCTCTTCAAACAAGGACTCCATGCTGCCAAATATCCCGTTGATCGTAACCACTCGTAACCCGTACTACAAACCCGAGTCTTGCGTGGACAGGGACGACATCCGCTGTAGCAGTAGACACACATTTGGTACTACTACCCGCTCCCAATGTAAGACCTAGTGTAGATTAAATCAAATATACGCAACACAAATAAGAACTTACTCCGGATACTGTTGTTTCTAGTACTGTGAATTTAAGATCCACAATGCAAATTACACCCGGCGAAGAGGCTTTTTTACACAAAAGGATTGTTATTCAAAACGATGAATGGTGTGAAATACTGATATGACGGGGAAGAGACTGGAACTAAGAGCGAAATAGAAATCCAATTTCGTACCTTTCGGATCAATTGTCACACCTTGATTCTTATGTGGGACTATTTGAAACTTTGTGTGTGTATTCTGTGTAGGGAAAGGAAAAGCTGGGGAAAATTTAATACTTCTCAATATCTCACTAGCTACTGAGATATGGAGAAGTATTAAACCAGAAATGGACCTCCATTTGATAACTTGTCCTAGGCACTTTCCGAGTTTCAAAATCACCAGGTAATCACCAATCCCAGAAGGACCTTTGGAATGGTCGTTGCCCTGTATTCAACCTAACAGAGTATTTAACGCCTTTAGAACGACGTACGTTATCACAAAACATGGTAGCCTTTACTCAAGCGTCCGTATAAAGTGTAGACTTCAATCACAGAATAAGAAATAAACAGAAGGGCAACTCAGGTTGGAACCTTTGAAGTTTGTGCCCTCGCGCATATCGCATTGCGCATGCTGTCTGCCATTACTCAAGCCAGTAAACTGCATGTTAATTAGCAGAACAGCCAATAAACAAGCTGAACCGGCTAGTCCGCTATTATTCTGGCCAGTAAACTGCATATTTGTACAAACTTGTTGTGTAGTTGTGTACTAGTAATTATAAAGTTTATTTAAATAGGTCAATTACTGCATGTTTTCACTAGTATTTTAAATTATTAATAAGAACTCTGGAATTAAAATAAGCACCAGAATCGCTAATGGAACATCTTACAACCATCAACCACGATTCCTTGCCACATATTGCTCTTGGGACAAAAATACATTGTACTAAAAAAAAAGTAAAAAAGTACACTGGACTAAACTTGTACCATGTCATGAATACCACTGACTGTGAAATTGGTACCAAGAAAAATGGTGTAAATCGTAAAACTTTAAAAGGGCTTTAACTAAGGTATACAAAACTGTAAAGAGATTTAAGTGTATTTTAAAAAAATATCATTGGTATGGAAGGATAGATAATCGGTTTCTCTTACCTTTTTCAATTTACAAAATTTTGCTTGAACTGTGTCTGTAATTTCAGTAGCAGCACGACAAACTTCGTCAGCAGCGAGAGAAATGGCAACGTGCAAAATAAGGTTACTGATAAATTCAACCAGCAATGACGGCTAGCAAACAATTAAAATACAATTTAGACTTATTCTTGCTGTGTTGTAAATGCAGACCCAAGTACCAGCAGAAAACGACAAAAACAACCACCCATTATGGTCAAAAACATTTAGCAGTATGTTCCACGTGATATATGCAAAATGAAGTGTTGTCGTTTGTCCCAACAACTTCTATGTATTCTGTACACAAGTTCTACATAAGTAGCTACATAAGTAGCTACATAAGTAAGATATCTGGTGTAGCATTAGGCTAATAAAAGACGACTTATTACTTATAATACATGTTTTCGTCAACTTGAAATGTTCAGTAATACTGTAATGGCGTCAAATAACTCGTTGGGGGAATGCTTTTCCTTGCTATTAAAAACATAGCTGTTTTTCCCCCCCCCAAGACATTTTTTGTCTACGTAAAAAGCTGTTATGTCATGTTTTTTCCTTGTCGAAGTAATACTCCGTTAAAAACTTTTAAATATAACACCCGGCATAAAAAGCTTTGACTTTGTGAATGGTTTTCAAGTACCCCTGTCACTGTTGGTTAACAGCTTGTTCCGAGAAGAACGGTCAGAAAAAATTTTGCTAACACCAAAGTGATACTTCGTAGAAACTTTGTGACTGGAGGGGTTTTGGAACGAGAATGAGAAACTGATGGCGAAATTTTTTCAGTGAATTTTTCACACTATAGCTCCACGGCGTGCCAAAATTAGTAAGCCAGACCGGGAATCAGTTTTTAACAAGCTATTGTATTTAATTTCAAGACTGTTTATGCAAAGCGTTTTAAAGTGCTGCTTTAAATGTTCATATTGTCTTGAATTTAAGTTTTGCACTGCGGTTATACTTCGTGTATGGTTGAAACTTAATACGACATACACTTTTTTCTCTCTTCGTTCAGTTGGCCCATTTTACGAGTAATAACATTACTTCATTTTGCACTGTTACATACAATTAAATATGTTAAGATACCATGAATATAAAACCGTCGTTAAGCATTTGTAAAGGCTTGTTTCCAAAAAATTCACGCAAACTGAAATTCTGTCTTTCGAAATCGGCAAAATGGAACTGGGAGAAATCTTTTGAATTTGGAGAAAAGAAATTAATTTTGCGCGAAATTGTTCTCAGTGGAAACAGGCCTCAATTCAAAACCATGAGTGCTTTAATTAACACGCTAATTTTATAATCCGATTGTTTTAAACTGCGCAGAATTCACGATGCGTGCCAAAGCGTGTTTTACTTATAAGAGATCAGCTAACTTTACTTTGATCACAGGGTGTTTGGTTCACACAAATATGCTAGTTAATATATGCGTTAAAACAGTCAGTTTGTTGCGTCGTCATCATTTTATCGTCCTGGCGTTCCGTACTGTAAGTAAACATAATCTACAAGAATTCTTTCAGTTTTACGGTCATGCCCAGAAGTAGAAAAGTATTCGTTTTATCGCTCTCCAAATTATTCTAAGCAATCTTAATTGTCAGATAAATGTAATATAGCTAATTAGTATTACTATTAGGTTTCTTGATGCACACTAGTGTAGTCTTTAACACACCACAACACGATATTATATGCCCCCCTCACTATATGTGGTTGCACGATGCTCCAGTGTTTCCGCCAAACCTGTTGAATTTTATGAACACAAAATGCTATGCAAACTTCTCCACAACTGTAATACTACAATCGATCGCTAGAGAAAACATTGGTTAATAGTTCAGTTAATTAACTGCAACACGCAAAGAGAGCTATTGATGTTTATACAGCAAACGAGACCTAATTGTCCCACTATAGCCCAGCACAACATTTCAGGTTCTTGGAATTTTAAATTAGCTTTTAATCGTATGAAGTAGCACAACTGCAAAAAAAGTTGCCAAAATTTCTAATTAGTCATATTACCAGTTCATTAAATTGACCCTAGAGCAAATGGTTTCACCTTAAGTCGTGACCACATTTGAGCATCCAAATCTGTAGATTCAAGCAGACTAACGTTTCAATTGCGAAAAATGTTTTCAATTGCGAGCATCAAGTGAAAACATTCCGATGACGGTGTTATGTCTGTTTGGCGATACGAGTTTTTTTTTTTTTGTGACGAAGTTTCAAAAGATATAGATTGTGTATCTCTAACTTTGTTGCAAAAAGAATCGGGTAAAATATTGTGAATGAGATGGCAAATATTATTTCATAACTTGACCCTGTTTACACGAGCGATTTCTATGTGACAATTTCTGTGTCAATTTTTATTTGCTCGTGTAAACGAGCGAATAAAGATTGATGTGCAAATAAATTGCTCGTGTAGACGAGAAAATAAAGATTGACACAAATTGTGACAAAAACGGGGCTTTAAAGCTGGAACACACTGGGAGGTCGCCGCGGTCGCGCGACTACGGCGACCACCTCGAGCGGTTACTAAGTTCGTCGCTGGAGTAGGTCGCGTTGGTAGTTTGACATGTTGAACTTACTAGATGTTGAAACTAGTCACCAAAAGGAAAAAATTATGGTTTCAGGCGATAGTTATC
>JAOBAZ010262943.1:0-15403 GCA_026546875.1 Pteroeides caledonicum
TGACATCCTCTGTGATCTATTACAGTACACACGCACAAGAAAATTCAATCTATTTGTTTTATACATCAAAAAAGTACTCCAATCAAATTGCTTCTTTTAATAAGATTGTTGTAAAATAGGTGGTAAAAAGTGGAGTTAGTTGGTGGTAGCATATGAAGGTGCATTAGTGGTGGTAGCAGTATTAGTGGGGGACATTCAGAAGGGGTAAGTACATCTAGAGTAATTGTAGTGGATATGGTAGGTGGTGGATATAGGTGAATACAGAATATAAACAAGTCAGACAATAGTATTCACTTTTAATTAATCATTATTTATTTATTTCTTGATTATTTTAATATTTTGTGACAAATAAATAAATGATTCAGTGGAAACTATATTTTCTACACGTACATCTACAAAATTGCATACTCTAAATTTAAGCTACTATATTTGTTAATTAAACTACAGTATATGCATTATTTCATGTTAATAATTAATTAATCTAATAAACAGACCAGAAAAGTATTTTCTCTGAAAATATGGTGGCAAAACAAATAAGATTCTAACTAGAAACGGCATTTCACTGTAACGAACATACATTTTTTACATATTTAGTTTTAGAGATTTTCCTAATTTTGTATAGTGTCAATTCCTGTCATCTTCACTATTAATGAAGAAATTATTCCAATTATTATACAAATCAAATGTCATTTACAAAACAAGAAGATATTTCATAGTGATTAATACCGGTACATAAAATATTGACATTAAATATATTTACTATCAACTGGTTACACATAAATATTTTGACTTATTAACTGTTAATACTTGACCACATCTTTCTATACTTCTTTTACTTGCTATTTTTAACAACAGCCTTGGTTTTCTTTTTGGTCATTAACATACGCTTTCATATCAAATTTGTCAGAGTTAGCTTGGGTTTGTTGTTGTTGATAGGTTAATTCCCTAAAAGGAAAGGGATGTGTCACTGCATAATAGATTAACAATTCTATATATGTGTATGCACACATATATAGAATTGTTAATCTATTATGCAGTGACACATGCATATATGCATATATGCATACATGCATATATGCATATATGTATGCATATATGCATGTATGCATGTATGCATGTATGCATATGTGTGTGTGTATGCATGTATGCATATGTGTGTGTGTGTGTGTCATACCTTGCAATTGCCATAAATGCCAGATCAACATTCATTCCTGTTTTAGCACTTGTTTCCATGAATGGAACATTATGGTCCTAATTATACACCAAGTATTATCACAAAGTAAACATTTATTAAACTTTAAAAAAGAACAATTCAATATTGTGAATCTGAAAAAAATATTATTAAACTAAATTACCTTTGCAAGTTTTTCTCCTTCTTCTTTTTTAACAGCTCTCTCATGTGATTTATCAGCCTAATATGTCAGAATATAAATACTGTATAATTTAATTTTATTATTGCAAAGTGTACATTGTTAAATTTAAGCTTGTATGTAATTACCTTGTTTCCTAAAAGCATCACTATTACATTATCTGGAGCATAGTCCCGAATTTCTGAAAGCCAAGCCTAAAAATCATTGACAATAAAGCATTTCAAGATGTATGATGATCATCTTGTGAAGATGCCCAAAGCTTCCCAATATCTTTAATATTAATATGTATTAAAAATATCAACTTACCCTAATATTATCAAATGATGCTTTGCTGGTTATATCATACAATAACAACAGAGCTAAAATGAAATGGCAATGAAAAAAATAGTGGTGGTTACTCAGAATTTTTAGCTTTGGCTTGGCGGGTAATTCTGTTAGTAAATTGACTGTGACATGTTTGATGTTGTACAGAGTAAAATGCTAAGGTGTCTGTTTTTGAACACTCATGTAATAAAAGAGTTAACAACTTACCATGTGAATCCCTGTAGTATGCATGTGTAACGCTACGGAACCTTTCTTGTCCAGCAGTGTCCCAGATCTGAGAAAAATCATTGTACAACACAAATCAATGAAAATATGTGATGGAATACTTCACATGATAAAAATAATTATGAAAACTACTTTGCTCAGATTATCATATACTACCCTAAGAATTATTCATTAGTAAACACATACTTGTAATTTAACTTTAGTTTCATCAACATCAACAATTTTATTCTAAAGTAAAAAACATTCACTTCATTATATTAGTATAAGGAATTACACAGTTCGAGAAGTATTAATGAAAAATAGCAAGTGTGTTTGGCGAAATATTTATGATATCACGAGTGCGAAGCACAAGCAGTATTAAAAATGTTTTGCCAAACACAAGTGCTATTTTTCATTAATACTTTGAGAACAAGTGTAATTTCCTATTAATATCATTTTTTAAGTAAATATTATCAAAATATTCCCAACCATGTTTTTTATGCAAATTTCATACAAAAAGGAGTATTTTGCATGACGTTTTCAGTGACCATGGGGTCCCGTGGGTGCAGAAACGTGCAATTCTAATAGGTTAAGAACTGTGTTAAATAACACAGTTCTTAACCAATCAGAATCGAGTAAAATTGAGTAAAATGAAATTACAATCAAAACATACTAGCATAATAACCATTTTCTGATGAGTGCTTTGTTAATATGTATAGGCTAATTAATCCAATTTTACTTTGTCAAACTCCTGGTGTCAAATGGCTATACTGCAATACTCAAAGGTACTACCGGTACCTATGAGTACCGGTAATACCTACCTTGTTTATAGACAACTATCTTACATTTCCCTGGGAAAGTAAAATCATCTGGCATTAGCCAGTATAATGATTCCTGATGACTGCAAGATAGTTGAAACTTTGAATCAAAATGTTAACCGTTTTCCGAGTGTCCATTGTTTTGTATTTTATAAAATTAGCCAGTATAAGACCCATGTAAATAGAAGTTTGAAAAACTGTGGTATATGTGGTTAATATGTAATAGCCAAACAATATACTATAACCTGCTTTTATTGTTTTCATGACATGAATAAAATTTTTGTCAAAAATCTTTGGAACCTGAAATATGAGTCCTATTATTAAATGTCAATAAAATAATGAAATAGTGAAAAATGATTAAAATGATTAGAGTAATGGATAAGATCTATCTATTTTTAACATACTCAGGTATAAAATTAAATATTGTTTATGTACCAACCCTATAATCAATTCCCACAGTGGAAATAAAAGCACCAGATAAAAAAGCACCATCCTTAAAACGCACTAACACACATGTTTTTCCAACTCCAGAATCTCCAAGAAGCATAACCTGAGTTAAAAATAAACTGACATTACCATTTGACCGTCATCTACAACAGATCATTACAAAAAATAACAACATATATTCAAAATATTTTTGTGTTTGCTCCTTAACTTTGACTTCAACTTTTTTTGGAAACTCTGCAGGCGCCATTCCTACCATTACTTAGTAAACATTGCACAAATTCATGCATAAAACAACAGGTTTATTTTCATATTTTTTATCAATTTGTGTTATCTGATTCAATCAATTTTTAATGAAGTTTGTTCTCAATTCTCATTTAATGATGTTTTTTGTAGCAGTTTGTTTAGTATATCTTAATGCGGTGCTAAAAATTTCAAGTTTCAAGCAAATAAACCCACACAGGCTAAACCTTGAACCGAAGTCATACTGGAAGGGCAAAAGATAAACAATCGAAAAATTTATAACACACACGTCCTCCCATTGCCTTAATGAATTAGATAAAAGTTTAATAAAAATAACAAGAACACAGTGACAACAGTACGTTAAACAAAATACTTGGCTAGCTAAATGTTTATTCTGCTCAACTGTTCACCGTTCTCAACTCATCATTGCACAGATGCACTAGTAGCACAAAGTCTTATCTGCTTGTACTACACAAAACAAAACAACAAAACAAAAAAATGTGGAATAGTTACCAAGGTACAAACACATCACAATAAATAAAAATTGTACTGTTACTAATTTAACGTTAGTCTGGTAATATTAGTTTCAGATGTACGCATGTTGCATTACCAACTCCTTAAACTTATAATTAATAATAGTAGGCCGTTGTCTCAGGTCTAAATCAGAGCTGGGAAAAATATATAATGAGAAAACTTCACTTGGTTGTTTCGTTATGAAAATGAAAACAAGAAAATGTTTTGGATATTATTATTATTACTAAGAAGACCAACAGAACTCATGGCATCGTTCGAGTGATCGATTCCAACGACAAGTGGAGATTCAGTCCAATTGGCAATAATCAGTACTTACATTTGAGCCTATACCAACCAAAATATTAATTAAAAGCTTAAGGTTTTTTGCTAAAAAGTTCACCAGAAAGCTGTTACATATTAAAACAAAGAAACCACAACAAGAAATTTTACAAACTTAAATTGACCGCATACTGGTCGCATTCTATAATATTTATAAATAACAATGTTACAAATTAATACCTTGCAAGCCACATCGTATGTCTCTGTAGGTTGTTGTCGCCGGATCGAACCATTTCCTGATTTTACAGAAGACATATTCTTAGCATACAAAAGCTATTTGAGTGGATATTAAAACAGTTTTCCAGACAGGCTCATACTTTTTTTTCAACAAATACAAGGCTTGATCGTTAAACTAATGTGCTGACGTTTATAGACCTGCATAAAATTGGTTAATATTTGACTTTCCTATTCAATTTGCAGCATCCCCGCGTGCAACACGCGAGAGACTAATTAACGATCGATCAGAACGATTCTTATATTCATAACTCAAAATATAAACCTGACAAGTTTTACAACTTTCCGAGAGAAAATGGAAGCCGCAAAATGAAATTACTGCACAAAATGGTTTATAAAGCCATCCAAAAGTGAAACATGCAATCAAAACTAGTATTGCAAAACATTAAACAGCACCTGTTCATGACTTGGGCGGTAAACATTTTTTGAGAAAAACAATTTTCGACCAATCAACGTGTTTGTTTAATTTCTTGAAACTATTTATCTAAAGGCAATATGGTCATAGTCATTAGTGTACGAGAGACCTGTCAATATAGGCGCAGAGTATAAGGACAGAATGAATAGCAACAAGAAATATAAACTGTAAATATTATTTAAAATTAAAAAAATTACATCTCGTATTTATAACACAGAATACTAAACCTTATCTTGGCCACATATTTCGAGCCATGTAGCAAAGAAAAAAGTGATCTGAACGCATCTTCTATCTCGATTACCAAGATTACCAAGATCTGACTTGACTTGAATAAGATCTTGGCAACATTTTGCTAAGATCTTATCAAGATTTTACTAAATAACTAACTAGATTTAATTCTTACAACACCATTTCAGTTTACGCTTTCCTTAGTTTTCACGATTAGCTCTGCGATGATGTCATAGATGACATCACGCCAAATAGTTTACGATGATTTCCGTTTTCAACCCATTATTAAAAGCATAAACTTTAAGTTTTTACCAGATCAGCTTCATAATTCGGTGGGCATTTTTTCTTGATGTTTTTGCCTGTTTTAGGAATATAAAGGAAGGAAATTTAATTTTTTTATTTTTGTTTTAAAGTTTCTGATGCGCGAGGACTGGGGAGGACAATCAATATGGCGGACGAATTGTTAGGAGAAACTCCTGAAAGTAATACCAAATTTTACCTTTTTTGAACTTTTTAAATTTATTTTCTTACTTCCTTTTTGAAATTTTGTTAGACTGTCCAGGAACACAGAGTAAAGAAGCTGGCAAAGGTAAAGCTTGTCAGGGATGTCCAAACCAGTCTATCTGTTCATCTGGAAAAGCAAGTGGACCAGATCCAGGTTTGAAAGAAGGCCTAAAATACTAAAGTTATATGTTACTATAGCTTAAAACTCAACGTTCTGCTGTTAACTTTTTATGTAGCTATTGCTGAGATAAAAAAAAACCTGTCATCTGTAAAATACAAGATTTTAGTGTTATCTGGGAAAGGAGGAGTTGGGAAATCAACATTTACAGCTCATTTAGGTCATGGTCTTGCCAGTATATATGAAGAAACACAAGTAAATAAAATTTTACAGTTTTGGTTTGCTCTTGATAATTGATAATTTTATTGTGTTAATATACTTTTAGATTGGGGTTCTTGATATTGATATATGTGGACCATCTATTCCTAAAGTAATGGGACTTGAAGGAGAACAGGTTAGTAGAGTGGGCCAATATGAAGATAAAGGAACTAGTTTTAAAAAATGGATTTTGATGTAACAATTAACTAAATGTTGCCATTTTATTAACCTTTTTTTAATTAGGTTCATCAAAGTGGTTCAGGATGGTCACCAGTGGTATGTTGAAATAAATGATTGTCAAATAACTTTTTGACAAACTGACAGTTTTATTTTTCATGTTTTTTCTTTTGCACTAACATTATTGTTTGAAGAAGAAGTTATTCTGTCTGTAAACCCTGTGTATCTTTGTGTTTGTCTGTCTGTCTGTCATCTTTTTTTTTATAGTATGTTGAGGATAACCTTGCTGTAATGTCTGTTGGTTTTCTTCTTGGTGGACCAGATGATGCTGTAATATGGAGAGGACCAAAGAAAAATGGTAAATATATTTTAAAAATTTAAATTAAATATGTATTGTATGACTGTGCTAAACCAATTTGTAAAATTTTAGGTTTAATTAAGCAATTCTTAAGAGATGTGGATTGGGGAGAAATTGATTATCTTCTTGTGGATACTCCACCAGGGACATCTGATGAACATTTATCAATTGTACAATATTTAAACCAAACTAAAATTACTGGAGCTATAGTTATAACTACACCACAGGTATATGGACAATATGGATACATTTTGTTTTTCTTTGTCTCTATGTCCTGTTAATTGATTTATTTATGGGAAAATTATAAGCAAATGGCAGGCAATAGAGAAGGGGTAGTGTCTAAACACTACCTGCATTATAACACATGGAGAAATACATAACTGCTCATGAAAACAAAGATTTTTGGTTGTAGATTTGCTTGACCATCAGTTAGCAATGAGAAGAAGCCCAGTAACTGTTTTGCTGGTCAAGAAGAAATTCTTTGGCATCACTGGGTTAATGTTAAAATAGCAATTTAAATTTATACACTAAAAATGCTTCCATGAGGATATACAACTAAACCTTAATATATAAATTTTATTTCTTTTTTGTTGCACTTCAAACAGGAAGTTTCACTCTTGGATGTTCGAAAGGAAATAAATTTCTGTAAAAAAATAAAGGTCCCTGTCATAGGTGTTGTTGAAAATATGAGTAGTTTTTTGTGTCCAAAATGTAAGGTATGTGTAAATGTTTTTCACCATCTTCAAGTATAGATAATATTGTACTGGACAGCAAATTGCTATCAGTTAAGATATCTCCACCATTCATTTAATTTAAACTATGGTAATTAAATTATTTACCATGTAAAATATTTGTTTTAGAAAACAAGCGAAATATTTCCACCTACCACAGGTGGTGCAGAAAAGTTGGCCAAGGATATGATAATTCCATTTCTTGGAAAATTGCCACTGGATCCAAGAATAGGTAAAAGTTATTGCAGCAGTGCCCAAAACTACTGTTGACTTTATCTCATTCTGCCCAACATCAAATGATTTATTTTCAAGATGGAGCCTTGAATAGAGAATAGGTTAAAATATTTAGCCATAGAATCTCATAAAATGTTTTATCTGGGGGTAGAAATTAAAATTACCTCTTTCTTTTTTGCAGGGAAATGTTGTGATGAAGGAAAGTCCTTTTTATCTGAATTTTCCGATTCCCCAGCAGCAGTTGCTTACAAAAAAATTATAAACAGTAAGCTTTGATTCTAATTTATTAATTAATTAATTAATTAATTAATTATAATTTTCTGTTTAGTTGTTCTTAAATAAATTGATAATTAATAAAGTAATGGAGAATTTATTACCTGTTTATAGAGATTGTAAATTATTGCAGTTCATCCATAACCGACAATGGAGTTTCTTGATGTGGAATCTATTAATTACTGGAGCAAAATACTTGGAGAGTACAAGCAAGTTAACTGGATTGCACAAACTAGATTTATTACATGTTCAGCTATGGTTAGATATCCACCTATCAGTAAAAAAACTTTTCAGAGACCATGAAAATTTCTTCAGCTTGTCTTACTCTCAAACCATAAAAGTAACACAATGAATGTTTAAATTTCACATTTATTGAACAATATAAAGTAAAAGACATTCTTAAACAAATTGGATGTAATACACTTAAACAATAGTTCACTAAAATTTTCACAAAAATCTCCAGCTCAAATAATTCTTTTGCTAATACCCAATCCTTCACTCATCATATTACAATAACTACAAGATATAACAGTTAAAAATTCACTAGTAATAACACAGTATCAGATATTTTTTTTTATTTTTTCACATCTTTGGATAACTAGTACAAAACAAGAAAGAACTTTAGTAAACTTATAAGCAACCATTGCAAAAGCCTTTGTTGGAAAAGGCAAGTGATACTTTAGAACTCTTGACATGTGATGAAAATTAAAACATTTTTTTATCTTTGAAATGGTTGAGAAATAGTGATAAGTTTACTTGTTCCTGACATGGTAAAACTTGTTTTGTAGTAAGTTATGTTACTTTTATGTAATATAACGCTATCAAACATTTCTACACACAGTTTCCAAATTTTTACACAATTCCACATTTTAAGCTAGCTGAAATCTTTTTTATAACCATTTTTGTGCCCATTTCCTGGGCAGAATTCTTGATATACCACTTATAATACATTGTGAAATATTTACTATTTATTCAGAACCCTTTGTAATGATGACATTAAAAGCAAAAAACAACTTTCACATACTTCAAGTATTCAACTATCTTTTAATTTGCAACAAAGTGGTTCTTGATTTTTCCCGCTCTGAGATTTACGCATGTGTAGAACGTTCGATCGCGTTACACTATTTGAGTTAAAATACTTCAACAAGACAATAGACACAAATATTATATAAAAACTTGGACACTACACTGCAAAACACACAATAAACGGAATCCGTATAACAGACACAGTGACTTCTAAATACTTCGTTAACAATATATGTTGGGATATATTACGCGAACTAGGAGAGCTAGTCGTTAGGTGGAACAAAGGTATACTCGCTCTCTAGTCAGGTACATTAAAGTGATTTGGTTATTATTTGAAAGTAATAAAAATCAAATGGAGTAAGAAGCATATTTTTGACGCAGACGAACAAATTGACTTCTCGTTTTAAATTTAACACATATACCATAGGATTCTCAGCTTATCGACTGGTCTATTTCATCTACACGGTAAAACCAAGTACTTTATCGTACTAAAGAAGGTCTGAAATGTTTAATTTTGTTAAATTTATTAAATTTGATATGATATACAATTGTTTAATTCGGTGTTACGTTTTAGAAAATCAAACAGCTTCCAAAAGTATTCCCAAACTCGTGCTCATAATACGTAAAAATTAACGAAAATGTTCGGATACTTTCTGAAGAAGTTGTTACATGTTGCTTTCAAAGTTTGTATTTTATGTGTGGACGATGTTTAAAAGTGTTGCTACATTTCATTCAACGTTAAACTTTGTGTTCATTTTTTTCTTTCTGTCGCCGCTTTATTTTAAGTTGTTACATTTCATTTAACGTTTTTCCTGTTTCTATTTCACACTTTCTAACACGTGTTATTTATATTTTAATGTAATATAATTAAAGAAATATGTCGGTGGTAAATTTCTTTTTAAACATTTAGTTGTGACGTTCTGAACACAGCTTGCTCAACTTATCCATCTTTTTTGGGTATTCATCTAGTTCTAAAGTTGCTTGAACATAATTCCGGTAGTGAAAACAATTTAACTCTCGCGCATAATACAAGCCCTGGTTCTAGGAATATCAGTGATGAAATATGATGTCCCTAGTAGACGTTTGGTCGTGGGAATTGAAGAGGGTCTAGTGACTTACGAAAATTGACGGAGGCCAATCGATTATGAAAGTAGTGCGAGTAGTTTTGATTTGAGGATTCTACGATATAAAATGTCATATTAAATGAATGATTTAACGTTAAAAAGAAAGTGAATGATGGCCGATGGTCCAATGATAGACGGTCAAACGACAGGCCAGATATTAAAAGTGAATGGTTTTAAAATCAAAAATAACAGAAAAAACTGGGAGCTTGCAAAAAATGACAAACTGCAAGACCCTATGAAAAAAATAATGTAAAAACATGCCTCGGAGCCAGGCTGCACTGAAAAAAGAAAAGGCCATTTTGTTTTGATTGAATGTGTAGTTTGACCAAAAAACATTTTTTGATCGAGTTCGCAGAACAGCGTTCTGAGAAACTTGGCTATTTCAAAGAATCAAGCTAGTGATGCTGGCGAAGCGATACCATTAAAATACACAAGATTTCCAATCTTTCTATGACTATTCAACCTACTGCTCTCTTTAGCAGACAATGCGACATCATCAACATTGCTACGAACAGCTTTAACAGGTTACTCGACAATCCAATTCAAAGGTGCGTGGTTTCCTCGCGGGACTGAGCGGGATATCACGTATATTTCTCCATGGTGACCAATGGATTTGATGAGATTGCACTCCGGTTACTGTTTTATCCAGGCTACCCCATAAGCCTTTTGGGGTTATATACAACTTACACCCAAGGTGTCCAACCTTCGTACATTAAACAAAGGTTGTCCTTGCTTGTTGCCTCGTTAATGATATGATCAACCTTGACAAGAAGAAATGATTAGGGATTATTGGTTTGTACATGAGATAGGACATCCTTGATGCGTTCACACACACTGTACAAGAGCGAGAGCTGTCAAACCGTTTTATCTGACACGCAAATTAATTGGGGCTAAAAACAACTTCAATTTAATTGGCTACGTTACTCGATATCTATTTCGTCGATAGATAACGAGTAGTAGCTTTATAGCTCGTTTTCTTTTAAAAATACGAAGAAATTCTTACAAAATATTGTGTAATATTTTCCACCTTAGTCTTTCTAGCTGATCTGACCGTGAGAAAAAGGCCTGGCACTAGCGAGAAAATAGAAATCTATTTTGTTGTTTTTCATCACTTATATCTTTGCTTTTCGTTGATGAAACTTGCTGAAACTTAGTAATTATGTTTAATAAACAAAATTGTAAGTCTGTCATAAATTTGAGAACGAAGTAAAGTATAATTTAAGAGAAATATAGCCGTTTTGATCGAAAAATGAATTTCTATTTGACAACTAGTGCCAGTCCTTTTCCGTCATCGGGTTCTATTAAAACAGTAAGATAATTTGCTCTTGATGTCTATAAGCTGATAGTTGATTCGAGTTCATCACCCTGCTGAGAAATCTCTCAAGCCGCAGCAGGATGTAGTCGGAACAAGGTTGGCGCAAGTTGGTTATCAAGTTGTAACAAGGTTGTTAGTTCATCAAGTTGTTACAGGCAAGTGGATATCAAGTTGGTAACAAGTTGATGGCTGCGGGATGATATCAAGTTATTAGAATAACTCGTAACAAGGTTGCGGGATTCAACAACTTGTTAACAACATGGTAACAAGTTGCTACAATTTGTCAACAAGCCTGGAACAAGGTTGGCGAACACATTTCGCATGCGGCTTGTTACTGCGACTTGTAGTAAGTTGATAACAAGTTCGTTGCAACTTGTGCGATTTTACACGTGTATGAGCTTATAGAAATCGAGAGCGAATAATCTAATTATTAAATGGTATACATCGAGCATTGTCTATTATAAATCCTGCATTCTGATAGGAGACGTTTGGCAGTAAACTCTCGTTTTATGGATAATTTTTAATGTATAGATTATTTCAGTAATATTATCAAGTAGTAAAGTACTGAAATGCCACGTCTTGAACAATGTACTGCAGTTAGCCTACTGACCTGATCTTCAACAGACATTCTTTTTGTCGAATCAACATCTCGTCCATCAAGTTTCGCCTTCACTCTTTTCCAAACACCAATTGCATACATATTACGTTCTTGAATGGCTGGAATAAGAAGAAATATAAGAATGGAGAATGGCCTTGAGGAAGGAAACGAAGGAATTTCATCAACAAGCAGTCTTACCTTTACCGGTTCGAGGGTCTCGTAACATAACAGATTGTTTTCGTGTAGAGTGACCTGCCGCAGGTGGACCTGAGGTAAACGAGAAAAGTAAGCTAAATGCAGTCGGGGCAAACCAGTCGGTTTCAACGTTCCTTACTTATAATACAAGATTAGGGCAGTGCGTCTTAGTTGTCACGTGTTTTCTGGCTACAATGAACTCTTAATGAGTTGGTTCATACCTGTTGTTAGTCTTGCTGGTGATAAAATGTTCATGGGACTGAGAACGTCTTTAGAAGGAGGAGGAACAAGTGGAGGATCTAGTATTCCAGGGTCGAGTTGAACTGTTTCTTTGGAAACTGGGGGAACAAGTTGGCCACCTTGACGCAAAGCTGATAAGAAATTAAAAAAAGAATGAGCGGCTGAGAACAGGAAGGAAGGAAGGTACAAAGGAGGGAGAAAAGAAAGGAGGGAGGGGGGAGGGAAGGAAGTATAGGAAAGAAGAATACGATGATTAAAAAAACCTGAAGCAAACGTTAAAGTTTCACTGTCGCTGGTTAGTTCTTTCGTGTCAGTTTCATTGTTTACCAAAGGAGAAGCAAGCGTTGTCAAATGATCAAAAACCCTAAAATAAAAATGTTGTAGAAATTAACGTAGCGAAAAAGAAAAGAAAACAGTGATTGCAATAAAATATATTTAAAAGTTTATAAAAGGTTTGATATCCCTATACTTCAGTTGCTGGTATGCCAAGTATTTCAGGAAAACAAAGCAAGAGAGTAACAACTGTGTACTATATTGCAAGGTAAGTTAATACACAGCCATTAGTCGGGACAATTTCTAATCTTAAGTTATGTTATATAAGAACAATGCCAGCCATACACACCATGCGTTCATTTTTACAGTTATTTCGACTTGTCCTGGTTAGTTAACATGCGTTGTCTTAACGGAATATTAGCGAGCTTCAGATTAGGGGAAGAGTACGACTACGACAATGGCATGTTTACTTCCGGTGACGTGACCAAAGCTGGACTTTTGGCGCGAAAAAGTCGTTTTTGCTAAAATTTCGTAGTCGGGAAACGAGTTTACTCTTACTTCATATTAAGTTAAGAAATATGGAATAAACTCCTGATACAATACGAAAACTGGATAAATGACAAATTACATCCGACCATGTAGTTTGCGAACGTATTTAGGGATGTTTTGCTTATTTAAACGTAGACAAAAGTTCGTCGTCGTACACAAAAGTTCAGAACGTTCAAGTTTTCGACGGAACGACTACGAGCGACTGTAAGTGGTGCTCAGTTTTCCCTTGGTAAGCTCGTACTCGTAGTCGTACTCGTTCCCTAGTCTGAAGCTCTCTAGTGACACGAGAACAACATAAATCAATATATTGATTGATTGAATTTATTTAAAAGAGGGTAAAAACACATGACAGTATCCGTTGAGACACTGATAACCTAATGGCCTTCTATATCTTTATACAAACGTCTACTTACCAGGTTGCAATAGTGTAGACTGAATTGACAGATGTCAAAAGTTCTGTGTGGTGTTGAGTAGTTAGTTTACCACTTTCGCCATCACCAGAAGATTTCCCACCATTACCAGAACTACAAACTTAAAAAATAAAACACCAAGCAAATGTAGATACTAAACACATTAAATTGGACATGATAAGTACAGCTGTAGTAAACTACAGAGTAAAAAACAAGGGGCAGATCAATGTTTATTGGACAGAGATGTGCAGATATCCCGGGAGAAAGCTTCGACCAAATGTAGAGACCAAATGTTTAATAGTTAACAATAATTCATCGAAGTGGATGTGAATAGTGGCAGATATCTGTCGAGACGCACAGCGACACGAACATTTTTGAGATATTTTTGAGGAGTACGTAAACCTGGCGCTAAGTTGTAAAAAATGACAAGAAATTACAAGAAATTGCAAGAAATTAAGGTTTTCATAAATGATTAGCCATTGTTTCCAAACAAAACATGTATTGCCCAATGTATATAGCCTGGGAATGAGGAGTGTTTTTTCTCCTCCAATCTATATTTCCATCTACATCTCCTCTCTTGTTTTGTCGCCCCTTACATAAATATTGAAAACAAGTGGTGTGTTCAATATACTTACTGCTCAGTACATCTTTCAGCAATTTGGTTGTGACTTCGTTCAGTTTATTATGAGTTATAATAAATGTGCGAGCATCAGATGACTCAGCTGCTTCTTCGTCCTAAGAAAAAATTAAATAAAATATACACCTGCACGGAAAAAATGCTTATACACGGAAATATTGATCTGATAGGACCCTCCACCTTCTTTTCCCGACAGGTAGTGTATAACTGATATGACAATTAAGTTATATGTATATCGCATATTATTATTATGGTTTACCTTGGCTAAAGACTGTAACATTGATTTTACTTCACTCATGAGAACTTGATGTGCTGTCCAGGCTGTTTTTACCAGAGCTATTTGTGACCTTAGATGTTCCTATAAAATAATAAACTTGGTAAGTTTATCATTATATACTACAATTACCACCATTATCATTAGCTCAACAGCATCACAACGACTTCAGTCATCGTTATAAAATACCATATGTGCCACGGGCGGCCTGATTGGTCAACACTTTATTCAAACACGCTGGGGTATTGCTCGAGTGAAGAAGCTTTTCTCTCTCAAGAAGCTTTTCTCTCACAACATCCCAGCGTGTTTCGATAAAGCTATCCAAACACGCTACCCATTGGGTTATTGTATATTACCATCACTACCAACGTTAACAAAACTACCACCACCAATTTGACTACCATCAACAGCATCACAACGACTTCTACCGTCATTACCATCAGTACCAATGCTAACAAAACTACCACCACCAATTTGACAACCATCAACTCATTGGTGGTTGGCCACCACCGAAATCTCCTCAGGCATTATCAATTAGGTTGTGAAATAACTTACCTTACAGTTACCAATCAACTTGTCAACTTGTCCTCTTTGTGTCTTATTCGTGACAAGATCTTCTTTGACACGAATCAGTCTGTTCTTCATCCAGTCCAATGTGATCGGTTCTTTGGGAGGGTTGGACACCTGGTGAAATATTAAAATATAAACCTTAGTTGAAAAGAACATAGAATATGACAGGAGAGCTAACGAATGCCACTGAACTGTCTACATAGCAAGCTGGTAGAAGACATGAACCCACTGAACCAAATCCCCAAATGCGCACCGCGCGGGGCTGGCAAAGGAGGACAGATAATTTCGTCATGAATGTTTTTGGCCTGGGGGGCCTAGCTGTCTTGAGTAAAAAAACGCAAAGCGATTGGCTAACGTTTCATGGGAGCGAGGCTCCCAGGCCAAATGACGTAATTATCGAAAGGGTG
>JAOBAZ010263054.1:0-15372 GCA_026546875.1 Pteroeides caledonicum
GTTTTTTATTATTTATTATATATATTAAATTATATAGTAAATGTCGGCACAACGAAGTTTAAACAACAAGATAACTGTCAGAACCTCGTACGTCGAAATCGACGTGAGAACCTTTATTATATATATATTGCGTGACATTATATTTATAGCCTTTCTCCCGAACTAAAGTTGCTATAAATAAAATTTCTCAATGGAATTGTTTAATATATGTTTACTAATTATCACATTTTAATCTGGTACATCTTTTTGTTGCTTTTCCCAGGGCTTTCCCTCGTTAAGAGGAAAAGCCCTATTTTGGAGACCGAGACAAGTTATTTGTTTCGGAAGCGTGTTTTTGCCAAAGGATTTTGTGGGCGTTTTAGCGACTGGCTATGGAAAGTCCCCTAATTTTTCATCTTTTGCCAGTGAGGTCACGAAGTATTTCTACGATATTATTAGTTCACTCGATTGTAATTGTAGTGTCCCTATTGTATTATTTAATGAGTGACCAAATATCTCGTTTGAGTACTAGCAATATTCGAGCTGTGATTATTAATGCGAAGTCGAGCAACGATAAAATGGCAGACAAGAAGACGAATGATGGGTTAAGCACTGAACTTTAACTCTAAGCTGTATCGACGTAAACTCCCAGTTGAAGAGGTTGAAGTTAAACGGACTTTGGCAATTGGCAGGCGGTTTTTGAATTGATGGCGATGTATCGACACAGCGTTTTTCACGAACCTCTTTTGGCTTGCAAGAACAAAACTGATCATTGCCATTGACATTGTCTTTGATTCGTTTTTTAGAAAATCAATTTCTATAGTTTTATTGTTATTCATTGTTGTAATTAACCTACCACAATGCCTGTTCATATAGGTAGGTGACGGCCCAAAACGTAATCTTCAACGAGGTTTTTAAACTTTACTGCAACATTTAGCCTTCGTTCACATTGCGCATATCAAGTGTGGAAAGCTGTCGTTTTGAGGAAAATTAGGAAAATTCTCCATAAAACTCCTCAGCGTTATGGAGAATTTTCCTATTTTGGGCACGATACAAATTCTTCCTATACTTCTTGTCTGCAACAGTGCATGTTACACAATCAGAAGCGAGAAATACTACCAGTCGATTCAGTTACTTTCTTGTAACGCGTTTTCGGCGTGTCTTTAGTGAGTACTTGGTGCCAGTCGAGTGAATTACGTCTCCGGAAATTGGGGCTGGATTCTACACTTGAAATGTAACACTATACTCCATATGTTTGATGTCAAGCTACCATTAAGGTTTTCAAAATTTTCTAAGTCCATATTTTGGCGTATTTTTTTTCATTTCAGTAACGATTAAAACAAAACATTTGTATATTTCCTAAAGTGACCAGACGCTCCTCTACCTCCCGTCCCATGGGCAGAATTCAATTTACCCCGCAGAATTTGCGGGACACGTGACCTGCTCCGACCAGGAACGAGGTTGCGTATTTGTCTCCGAGCACATCGTAGCCAGTAAACTGTATGCTTTGGCCAATTAGCACGATCAGAACTCTGGTCCTACCAAGTAAACTCCATATTTTTACATAAAAGAACGAGGAGTTGTACCACAGATTGGCCATTCTGTATAGATCTTTATTCTGTCACCAAACTTGAGTCGGTTTTATATAATTCTTACAATTTCTTAATTATAATTACTCAATTAAAATGTACTAAATAAAGGAAAAACTGAAATAAAATTACTTAACCAAAGAACGCCTAAAGTTCTGTTTTCAATAAAGTTTAATGGATTTAAATAAATGTCACTTCAATTTTTGCTTGACATACAGTCATTATATGCCTGTTAACACATCCAATATGCGTTGACAAACACAGCAATCAAGCCAGATTAATTTCGTAATACAACTGTATTACATGATTTTGTTATTGATAAAAAAATGTTTGATTTCTGTACGTTTGACAGAATTGGTAAAATAGTTTCTATATATACTCCAACCTTTCAAAAACAAATACTTATCAAAAAATTACTTACTAATTCACTTCAAAAGGCTAGTTTAACCAAAGCAAGAACGCCCGCCTATCGCAATAATATCCTTAAACGTCTAACTCTAAAGAAATAAGTTGACAGAAATGATAAATTGATTCAAGTTTTACTATATTTGATCCAAACAACCAAACCATTAGATAAAATTTGTCAACTGTTCATATACAATAAAACACCTTCCAGCCATGTCACACACTCTTTAAACTTTTTCACAGTAAAGCTATCTGTGATGCCCTCTGCTTTCTGGGATCGTTTTCGTTGTGCCTCGCTCGAAAGGTACTGTGGCAGGTCACAATACTTTTCTCTAATATAAACTTGACAAAAGTGTTCAATATTATCCTTTAATGAACAGTATCTACTTTCAAGCGAAAATTGAAGAAATTTTTGAAGTTTTCTCAAGCATATTGGACAAAGAAAGAAAGGTTGATTTTGAGCTTCATTGACATTATCACTTTCATTCATCAGGCAGCAGAAAAATGTACAGTGATGCATTCCCAGCAAATGACAAACTTCGTGGGTAAGAACCTTAAAGGAGAAAACGTCAGCATTAGAACAAAACTATCACATTTAACATTTTAACTGACTCTTAAACGTCAAGCCAGTGCATAAGTAAAATCTGAACTGTTCAGATTTTACCCGTTTTTGCGGGCTAATAAAGCTCTGGAATCTGATTGGCTTATTAGTCCATTAAGGAGGCGTGAGCAGGGCGGGTTTCGCAGTAGGCGTAAATTTAAAAAAATTCATCTAATGGCAGAAAATATTTTGTTCTTAATGTTTTTCCTCTTCATTTTTTAGTCTCTCAATGCTGAAAGGACAATTTTGTTCTTTCTCTTGTTTTTACTGTTTTTGTAATGGCAGTTCAAATGTTTTGCCTTTTTGTCGAAGGCGACAATGGTTGAATTTAAGCGCAATCGTCATTGCGTATACCCGCCATGATAAACACAGTTGTAGTAAAACAATGGTGAATGACATATTATCTTTCATTCTAGCCACACAGTCTATCACTTCTTTAAACCCATAGGCTAAAATTTACTTTGGTTAATAATGTTGTTTTACTTTATTTATTCGCCTTTACTAAATATTTACGACAGGGTGAGGACAGAGCCGACAAACTTGTCTGTATCGTTTCTTATATTTGTAATAAAGTAAATTCAAAGAATGTCATTTTAAATGAAGTTCTTTTACCTCTTATACGCCATTTTTGTTAATTATTGGAGAAAAAATTAAAAAAATCACGCTGTTTATATTAACCTCCATCACGGCTGGTCTGTGGTCAAGTTTGTCAGGCAGTCGGGCATGAACGGGGGCCTTTTATGTGCTGGCTCGGCGTTTAAAGTGAATATGAAGCGAAAATTGTTCTCTTATTTAAAAGAACTGGTAAATATTTAGAGTAAGTTATTTGATATCTCAGTTTGTTTTTGACGTGATGGTCACGCTAATTATGTCACATTGAATGAGTTGTAATGAAATGTTAGATATCTCCATTGTCACTGAAGTAAAGCTGAGAATGTATGCCCTAGTATGCTGGTAGACCAATAAAATAAATAATTTTAGAAGAAACTTTAGTTGACAATTAACCGAGACATTACGTTTCTGTGTTCCTCATTATGCATGAGTAGAAGACGTAATTACAATGCACTTGGTAAGAAAACTAAAACATCTTAACAACGAGGCCAGTAAACTAAAAACTGTCAAATAGCTTAATCTGTAGTTTCACGAGGTCGTTCCGGTAAGAAAATAATAACTTTCGCTCCATGGGCACCTTAAGACCTTATTAAGAACTACTGTAAAACGTTTAAAACCCACTTTTGTTTTTCCAACTGCAAACTTTCCCGCAAGGCGAGCCGGTTTTAAGGAAATTTCAAGTTTAAAGAAATGAACTCCACGTAGCTTGTTTTCAATGCAACAAAAGAAGCCAAGTGCCCTCCAATAATTTTGCATAGTTTAATGAGGCAAAACAGGGACCGAACGTTTCTTTTTATACATATATAGATATTAAACTCATCAAGATATTAAAAAAGACCAGTAGAGTATACAATAAAGAAAACACAAACCTTAATTACTCTCCAAACAACTCCATTATCAATATCTCTGCAACAATCGTTGCTTGTGGTTGATTCAGAAAATTGATGAATTATAAAACAATGTTTTGTTAAATTATTGTGGCAAAGTAGTGGAATGTTTGTTTGCTCAAGTACTGCATAATGACCACAACTTATGACTGCACATCCTGTCTCAAAGCAAGCTTGGCCAAGAACAAAATTTAGTTCTGGATTAGGATATAAATCAAGCCAAGACCATGCAACGATACAAAAACTGTCCTTCGGTTTCACTTTTTTTAAGTAATCAAGAATATCTAAATAAAAAAGGAAAGTATTATACGAGTGGAAGATCTGTATGGGGATTTACCAGGGCGAGTGCTTACAATGGCTTGTACTAAGCACTCGCCATTGTAAATCCCGTACAAATTGTAAATCCCATACATGCAGATATGCTTTTTTTGATTAAGTAAAGATTATTGTATATCTCTTTCGGCTTTGTTAAAATTGTTGTAAAATAAAATGCTTTTAAATTGCTGTACGTCGTGCTGTGTACTAGTAGAATAACCGTTTTTATTTTCATTACATATAGCAATGCTTATCTAGAAATATGTCAGTCCCGTTTTCGTTTCCTTGTAATTTAGCTAAAAGCTCGTGTTGAAAAATTGCATTATTTATCTATTTTGTCTTAACACAAAAATTCCTGTGTTTGTATACATCTTCCAAACACGGGGGGTATTGACTGACCAATCGGCATACGCGTAGTGCTTATGTGATTTTTAGTTAAGGCTTTGCTTTGGAAGAAAATTTCCTTCCATGAGTTTGTCACTACGAGGGAAGGAGTCTTTCTTTAGAAAAGTTTAAGGTTGTACCGGTTGTACTTGATGACACCCTCCCCATGGAGAGGCTAATACAAACTTTTGTGGAAACCGAAACACTAGGCACTAATTATATTATTAATATTATTATTAATATTATTATTAATCTTATTAATATTAATATTACATAATACAGTATTTTTGATATTAGTGACATTATAAATGTTGATATTATCACTATTATTTAACATTTATTAACATTATTAATATTATATACTCTAACTGCATGGCTTCAGCTTCTTTTCTTTTAAGAAAATTTGAAATGCTAATTTTCTCCCCTTGATCAGCACACTGTGCCGTCTGACGTTTAATCAGCGCACTAAGCCATTTAAGTGCATGTGTCAATGCGTGAATGTTACCTTTGTGAATGAATTAGAATTATGAATATATTAATTGATATTCAATTCAACTAAACGTTTTTATAATAACATCTCGGAAATTGACTGCTGTGACATTAACAGAAAATCACACTTGTTCTCAGAGAATTAATGAAAAATCGCACTTGTGTTTCGCAAATTAAATCATAATAGCATATTATGAATTAATTTGCCAAACTTTCCTATATACCGGTATATTAAATTTCACCTCATATGTAATGTAAAGCGTAGTTAAGGCTACTAACTGAAGCAACTTAAAGCACACTTTGCCCCAGTTGCGAAGATGGAATGGCTGTGAATGCAAAATAATTGCAGTAAATTATACTTGAATTCAATAACAAAATTGTCACATGGATTTGCACACAAAATTTGGGTTGGGTTTACACCAATGTGCAAATTGTCAAAATACAGTGTATGTATGCAAATGCTCTACCAAATTTGCCCACTGTAATTGTCCCATAACCAAATTAAGCCGAAAGTACAACAGCTAATTGCAGTTGTGCAACTCGTCAAAAGTGGCACAACTAATGCACCATTTTGCACTTAAACAAGTGTCAAATGGTGCATTAATTCACCAAACAGGCCTGCTGTATCATCAACTATCATAGTGACTATCATGCTTGGCCAAATACAAATACAGTAGAAACTCACTGTTTTGTGACCACCCCTTTTGCCCAGCAAAAATGGTCGTTAATGACACTGAGGTGGTCAGAAATTGAAGATGTGATCAAATTCATTCCAGGCCTTTTCAAAGATCACAAGGTGCTACTAACTCTAAAATATATTTTAAGACTCTAAAGTGCCAAAGTGCTAAAGCATCATTGTGGCGGAAGTCTAAATACACAAAAGAACAACAATTTTGACAAAAATAAAAGAATTTACAAAATTTCTTTAAATTTTCTTAATATTGACATGCTAATATTAAATAGAGTAGAGACAAGAGCCCACAAGAAGCAATAAAGATCATAAATAACACTAGAGGGGGCCTTCACTGGAAAATGCAGTCATCAAATGGGAGTGTGCTAATGGGGAGCAAAATAAAGTCCCGGATGTAAATTTACAGAAGTGATCGACCTACAGACGTTTTCATTCATTGTACCTGTATGAATTGTAATTACTGTATATAACAAATTATGATAATACAATTCTATATGATTCTTGTATATATTTTCATGGGTACTTATAAAATACTATTACAAAATATTATTTTGGCATTGTTTTCCTATTTTAAATGTTGTTGTATTAATATTCCTTAATAATAAAATGTGTATTACTAATATTTACAGAAAATGTGTATATTTACAGAAAGCATACTTAATGCTGTAAACACTTCAATTTATGGACGTATGAACATCATTTTAAATACCTTTACCTTCACAGCTTTATTTAGTTTTTTAAAACAACTACCTAGACATTAATACATAACAAAGTTGGTCACATAGGAATAGTTTCTTTACACATTTTTACCAACAAAAAGATTCTGTTGTTGCTAGGTGGTTGCTAGGTTATTGTAGCAAATATTCAACCTGTTTTTAAATTATAATGATAGGTTTTGAGTAGGAAAATTAAAATGGTTAACATATGCAAGTTTATAGGTTGAAAATAGACAGGAAAGAAATCTTTAAAAAAAACAAACATAATAATTACATAACTTTTCATTGGTACCAGTATGTGCTGATGAAGATCTTCACCTTCTTGGTCTGCTTTCAAAACAAAACTTGCAGTTGCTACCAGCAAAAATTTTAATAAGCAATTATGGACAAATATGAAATGTTACTTTAC
Organism: Pteroeides caledonicum; assembly: GCA_026546875.1. Classification (NCBI taxonomy): domain Eukaryota; kingdom Metazoa; phylum Cnidaria; class Anthozoa; order Scleralcyonacea; family Pennatulidae; genus Pteroeides; species Pteroeides caledonicum. Next base: position 7,078 of record JAOBAZ010263054.1, read on the forward strand.
CATATTTTCCCATATGAAGGTAGCACAAGGAACACTAAAGTCATATACCATTCAAAAACAATTTCTTGTTTCGGTTCTAATATGCACACAATTTCTGTTGTTAACATCTGGGACCCTAATTTGCCCCCCATTAGCATGATCCTATTTTCCCGTTGAATTCCCCCTCTAGTGTTATTTATAATCTCGATGCAAGAAGCAGCAAAATTGACCCCACAAGAATTAGCAGCAAAATTGGTTAAACAGCTTTGAAAGTTTGGTATAAAAGATAGAACTCTGAGCAAGGAACAATGTATAATGCAAGTTGAATTTGAAAACAGGAAACAAGGCAAACAGTCTCTCATTACAAAATATTTAGTGTGTTTTCAAATCTACTATTTAGTTATGCAAAATAATTGTACTGATGCTCAGAGTTCCATCTACACCTCTGGTTTTTCATATTTTATACCAAACATTTGAAACTGTTCAACCAATTTTGCTGCTTTTTGTGGAGAAATCACAGCTGTTTCCTCTTGACTGCAATCGTCGCTTGTTTCTTTGTCGATCTTCACTGTTGTCCATGTTAAATTTGTCGTTTGAATTCCTTCGCAAATTGGCCACATTTTACAGGTTTATCATCACATTTTGAACACAAAAAACCAATTGCTGCTTGCATAAGACAGGTGGCCATTGATTAGAGGTGAATTTGTATTACAAGTGATTGATACCTAGAAAAGCAGTCGGAAAGGGCAGGTTGTCAGTAAATATAGGGGTCGCAAAATGCAGTTTCTACTGTATAATATTATGGTACATAATTTCATTTACCTGCATAGGTGCTCTCTTTTCCTGCATAGACTGTTACCCAAGTTGCTATCATCCACTAATCAAAAATGGCTTTCATGTAGAATTTGAACATATTCAAATTTTCATGATAGTACATAATAGCTTATGATAGTTCTGAACTAAACTTGTATGATACCTATTTGCTTTGGCTAATTCTGTCAGTAACTCCATTACAAGTATGCATGGGTGGATCTAGCCGGGTATAGGGCAGGTGCTCCACTTTGTGTTTGTCTTTTGTGGGTGTTGCCATGTCTGGTCATTGGCATTGCAAGACTGCAGTGAGCAGTCAACTCAAAGAACATCACAAGTCCAGTAACAAAGATTGTTAAACAATTCATGGTAATAGTATTCTCTGTAATATATATTACATAAACAAACAGGGAAATTTGCTCTGCTCCTGCACGCCCTCTAGGCAAAGCTAGGGGGGGGGGGGCGGTGCGCACCCTTACGCACTATCCCTGCATGTTTACGTACAATAGCCGTAGGCCTAGTTAAATACATAACAATCCACAATTTATCTATTTAGTAAATTTCTTACCACCAACTAACACTTGTTCTTCATTAGTCTGGCTATGCATCCTTGTTGTAAATCCCAAGCTATCTATGCTTTGGAATTCTAGCATTTCAACATCTATTCCATTGAAAAATATCGAGGTAAACTTGATAAGAATGTCAAATAAATTCTTATCTGAACTTTGCAGAGCATTATTTAATAAAATTTTATGATGAGAGCTCCCCATTGGTAAAATGTACATTCTTCGCCGCTTGAATTGTCTTCTTTTTTTTAGACTGTGTAATTTATGGAAATCTAACATCACTTTCCACTGGCAATAGGTCTGGCCTTGGCCTATTATATTAAGATTTGGTTTCGCTGGTAGATCATTCACATCTTCACAACAATTATTGTCGTTTTTTAATGGTTGAAAAAACGAACATTCAGTAGAATTGCTGGTACTTAGGGCAAAAATTCTTTGTTCTTTTGATGAAAACTTATTCAAACGTCCAACAAGTGCTTTTTGGCGAACCATGGCCACAGAATAAGAAATAAACAATAGGCCGACTCTCGTCGGAGCCTTTGAAGTTCGTGTCCTCGCGCAGGTCGCCTCGCTTCACTGGCCTCGCGCATCATAAAAATTTATTGAGTCGCCGCCATTACTGCCCTTACTCTGGCCAGGTCAACTGGCTTCAAACTCTATGGAATATACTGTGTGAAAGCCAAAATTTTAAAATGGGATTAGAGATCAGAACAATCAGCAAGAAGGCAAGTAGATTATCTTATATTCCATCTTCCATATTCCATCTCGCAGTCATTTGTCAAGCCGGTAACCGGAGATTTCGCCCCCTAACCAATTCGCCCCCTGCGAGTTCGCCCCCGTCATCTACGAGTTCGCCCCCAGTCATCTACGAGTTCGCCCCCAGTCATCTACGAGTTCGCCCCCAATCATCAACGAGTTCGCCCCCAATAATAAATTATAGCTTTAGTAGCTTCCAGTGTTAGTACTGGTTCCTTAGAAATATAAATAACTTTATGGAATAAAAATAGTGAGCCAGGTGTTCCTGTATGGGTATTGCCTTCCGGACACGCCCCCTTTTCGGTGTGCTTTGTCCGGGGGTAATTAGCATATATATGTATATATATATATATATGCTAATTATTGCCCTCGCTGTGGGGTATACTTTGTGTTACCTCCCGCCCACCCCAGCGCGCGCACAGACAGGTGTGCTACACACGCTTCCGTCGCGCTTGTCTGCGATTGGCATGTGGACCATGCTTGCCTTGCCCATAGCTTCTTCTTAGTTTTGCTTGTTCCCAGTGTCCCATTTAGTCTACGCTGCATGGTGCTGTCTGTTTTTAGTTCTAGCTGTACTTGTACGCATTTTGACTTATGCCCCACAGATATGTTATCAGTGTGTGTGGTTGGGTTTTTACAGCTACTTTGCATGGCTTTAACATGGCGGGCTGGTTAACGATGTATTCAGCCTACGCGCGCATTGGGCTTATACATCAGCTACTCCGGCTGACGAGTCTAGCTACTCCTATAGGGGCCGTTTTGTACGTTAAACGTCTGCCTTGTTGCTTAATGTGGTGTGGCTAGTAGTGACTAGTTTTATCATTGTCTAGGTAAGTCTATGTTACTCGTGTTGCTCATCCACCATGTGTTCTGAGTGGTAAGCAATACAACAAGGCTGTGCGCCTACACAAGATTGTTTATGAAGCTCTCGTGAAATTGCTGATCTTTGCATTTAAATCAACCTAAGTTGAAGAGAGTCAGGGACTATTTACACAGCATGCTGAAATTATTGAAGATCTAAAATTAGATTGATGCCAAGAAACATTTAAGGAATTTCTTACAAGTGATGTATTCATTAAATGATATGAAATGTTTGATAGTTTTACCAAAGATCTCAAGGACAAGGGAAGTGATCTTGCTAAGTTCTGGCTTTCTTAAATGTACTTTGAGCTTGTAGAGTTGTCATTAAATTTGATTTATGCTACACGGACAGGAGACTGGGAGCTATATCTATCTTGTATAGAAGAGGATATCCCATGGGCATTTGCCTACGATCGAAAAAAATTATGCAAAGTACTTAGTTCCCTACATCAACGATATGCGCAAATTGCCATCTTCTAAACCCAGAGTTCATGAAACATTCATAAATTGCGAGTTCTCTGTCCCAATTGGAAAGTCAAACCCATTTGGCTGCACTGAAGCTGACAAGGCCATTGAAATGACGATTAACAGGGATTGCAAGTCTTCCGGTGGCTACATTGGATTCAGCGGAAATGTCTTCGCAACTCAACGTTGGGTATTGAATGCTTCTCGTAGAGGCACATACAGGGTACAAGCAGCTACTGACAGAGCACCTTTCACTAACTAAGAAGGGCTCTGTTCACAAAGAACTTGCCCCAGGTCGCACTCAAAAAGACATAGAAGCAGTGGAGAAGGTCATAGATGTGTTAGAGAATGTATTTATCAATCATGGACTGAACTAGAATTTACAAGCTTGTCAAGTTGTGTTGAAGCTACTGGTGTTGTAAGAGAAGATTTGTTGAAAGGGCAGAGTGTTGGCCAAGATACCTGCAAGGACTTTGTACGAAGTTGTTGCCTACCTAATCCAAAGGACGATTTATTTGATCCCCTCAAAAAGAACTCTCTCAAGACATTCAAGGACATGAAGAAAGTTACAAAGGTAAAAAGCAAAGATCTCATGGTGCTGCTAAGGATGGACAGGAACCTTTTCGCTAGAATGGTGCTTCTAGGGCAGTTTAGAAAGATCGATCTCAAACAGGTATTCACGTTTCCTCTTGGACCTCTCCCGTGGTCCTTATCAAATCTATATGGGCTGCCAAGAAAGACAAACAAAGCGCAGCTTCTGCACCTTTTGGAGAAAGATGTTCCAATAGCTGAAAGGTGAGTAGTTTTGATGAAAAATACTGAAAAATGATAATATAGCTCCTTTTTCAGATAGCCCGATGCATGCAGTATAGTTGATGGTATGGCTCTCCTACAGAAGTTTAATCCTCCTCCTGGTGCCACGTTTGGAATCCTTGCAGAGAGAATCCAGGACACAATACTAAATTCTTCTTGACGAAGAACAGACGTTGTGTTTGATGTCTATAGAGATGTGTCGATCAAGAATCCTGAAAGATCTAGGCGAACTAGAGAGTTTTCAAAGGGAACAAGGTATTAAAGAAAAACACATGCAAGAGAATTGAAAAATATATTACCTAATATAATAAATCATACGTAATTACATGCAACTGTAATTGCGTATTATTTATTATTATGTATTATTTAGTAAACCGTAATTATATGCTGTTTATTTAAGGTATAAGAACTTGCACCCAGGATTTCCAATAAAATCATGGAAGAACTTCTTGGCGCCTTCCTGTAACAAAGTTGTAGTTGTGAAATTTCTTGTATCTTTCTGGAAGAGATGCGAATGCAGGGAAAGGCTTGCAGTGAGAGTGCTCTATGTAACTCAAGAAGACGAATGTTGGAAGATAACTTCATCAAGCTTTGAGATCGTGCCAGAACTTGGATGTAGTCATGAAGAAGCCGATACGAGAATTGTTCTCCATGCACTGCACTGCCAATGTCCAATTCACTGTCCATGCAGATGACACAGATGTGGTGGTTCTTTTTTTAGGACACAGTACCACTAATTACAGAATTGTGTATATGAAAATGGGTAAACGCCAAAAGATGAGAATAATTCAACTTTATCTTATTAAAGAAAAACTGTTAAAAGATCTAGAATCTACTCCTGGTGTCACTGAAGATAATTTCTTGAAGTCCCTTATTGGAATACATGCGCTTACGGGTATTTATCTTATTTATTATTACGCGCCTTTTATGATTGAGCTTTTTACTGATAGGATATATTTTAATTTATATCACAGGTTGTGACTCCATGTCTTCATTTGCCGGGAAAGGTAAAACTAAAGCATTTAAGTTGCTGAAAGGTAAGATATGTACGTGGATTCATGGCCCTTGGTGATTCTTGGAACATTTACGATGATGTCTTTGAAGTACTAGAAGAATTTTTGTGTGATCTCTATGGTAAGAAAAACAGATCAAGTGTGGATTTACTTAGGTATCAGCTGCACTGTGCCAAAGGAGGAAATGTTGACCCTGCGTTAGTACCCCCTTGTCGTTCATCGCTAAAGCTCCACGTGCTTCGAGCAAATTACCAGGCAGGAATATGGAGGCGAGCTACAACTGCCTTTCCCGATACCTCTGATCCCCATGGCCAAGGATGGGAAGTAACTAATGATAGTTGCATAAACATTAAATGGCTCAGTTCTTAGACCGCACCAGAAGAGGTCCTTGAGATGTTAGCTTGTGTCTGTAAAAAATCGTGTACCATTAATTTCTGTTGTTGCATTAAAGCTGGACTTAAATGTAGAGATATGTGTACGCTGGAGTGCACTAATATGGCTACCGATGATGACACAGACGACACCCTTAATAGGGATGAAGATGAAGAAGACGACTGCTGAGCACAAATAAACGTATTTCTTACATCTATTTAATGTATTAGCAAAATGGGTTAGCAGAACATTTATTGATATTGTTAGTTTTATTTTTTGACAAATCTTTTGATATCTGTGAACCTACAGTATTTGTATATGCATTACAATAATACAATAATGGCAACAAATAAATACAATTGCTTGGCTAACATGTTCCTTTCTACATATTCTCACTCAGTTTGTCACTTTTGATTATTTTCCTTTCAATCACCACTATATTCAGAGTTTTTACAACTCGGACCCAGGCCCCTGCTCGGACAATATAGGGAAATTTAAACCCCTTATTTAAGGAGGAAAGCTATGTTTGTGAAATGGCCAACACCTGTTTTCACAATCCTTATACAGTCAGGGTTAAATCCCAATATGTTAGGTTTGGTTCCCTTGAGTGAACCCACATCGGAGCTCAGGTGGTAGACTATCTGGTTGTTTTCTACTCTGTGACCCGGCATACCCGATTTGCGCGCGCGTTGGAAAGCTTAATCTGCTAATCGTCACCCTAGCTGCTAGGGAATTTGTTTGTGTTCGGGCAATCGTTTGAACTTTAATATTTTGTCATAAATTGATATCATAATATGATGTACTATAAAAAACGTATCCTTAAGGTAGGTAGTGGCAGTTTAGTGATGTGAAAATTTGAAGTAAAAAGTTAAGCCACAAATAGTTCAAACAGAATGCTAAAGTATTCAAATTTCAAAGTGAAATCAAACATCGTAGAAATACAAAACAATTCACAAACATGGTTTATCACTTGTTACCATAGAAACAGTGACGTTTCAAACTGGTCACGAATTGCCCTCTGGGCGTACTTTTATGACAAACGAGTTCGTTGAATATTTCATTTTTCATCAAATATTTTATAAATAAGTTGTGGTAGAACAATTTTCAAAAAAACGATTTTTTTCGAAGTGTTAAAATACGATTTTGTGTGATTGAAAAAAATGTAGAATTTTTTAAAATTGCTTTATTGGCCACAAATTATTTATGAAATAATTTAATGGGGAAAAATTGGGGGTAACCGAACTCGTTTGCCAAATAAATACCCCTCAAAGGGCAATATTTGTCGCCTTGTAGTCCCTTGAACTACTGTTGCTCAAATTGTCGGTAAGACAAAGTTACTATTTTACATGTTTGTGTTCCTATTTGTTTTGGCATCTGTAAAAGAGGTATAAAATACACATTAACAACAAAAGAGTTCTATACCAACTGACTTCTATACCGGATTTTCTAAAAACCGCAACTCGGAATTTCTTAATTGCAAAAAATTTACTTTGCTTTTATAAGGCACAAAGATTTTAGGCCCTTGGAAATTTAAAACACATTCTAATCGTATTCCAAAGCCAAACTTACTTGAAATGTATGCCTTTATTTAATGGGTCGGAAAATTTATTTTAGTTTATAATCAGGGGCTTTGTCTTGCAACATTCTCGACACGAAGCGTGGCTCGCGTATGCATATCACACACGGCTCGGCTGGTAAAACCAGGCTATGATATATAATATACGACATAGGATACACGATATGCGTAATATGTAATACGTAATACGCAATACGCAATTCGCAGAGGCGTACCAGCCTGCAAGGTTGGTCGTGCTATGCAAATTTCGAATCATTCCCATTATTCATTTCTTTAGATTCAAATAAATTCACAGTTGTTGAACATGGGAATATTTGCATAGCACGACTAAATTGTCGGGCTGGCTACTGGTAAGACGTAATTCGCAATACTGTGATATGTGTGATATATTTGATATGTATGATGTGTGATATGTTTAATATGTGATATGAGATATGTGTGATATAAGATGTACGATATACGATATATACAATGTACGGTATATACGATGTACGATATATATACGATGTACGGTATATACGATGTACGATGTATACGACGTACGATATATACAATGTACGATATATACGATCTACTGTATATACGATGTACGATACATACGGTGTACGATATATACGATGTACGATGTACGATGTACGATATACGGTGTACGATATGCGGTGTATATATTTCCACTCCAGGATGGAATTCAGCAACCGAAGCATTACGTTTTCTTAACTGGACGCCTCTACATATTTGAAGACAACGAAATTGTTGTATTTCTATTTTTATTTTTAAATGTATTCATGGTCTTATTGATTTCGATTTTAATTTCAAACCAATTAAATCTGTTCATCACCATAACACAAGAGGAAATACTAATATACGTCTACCAAAACCTGAGACGAACTGGAAAAGGCAAAAGTAGACCTACCAATCTTCATTAGACAATAATAACCTGGACAACTCAATAAAAAACACAAATTAACTCTTTTCTGAAATTTAAATCTAGCCTGAACAATTCATAAAACATAGCTGCTAGTTGAAGTCACAAACTAAATTAACAGATTATTTTAAAAGTGTAAGTTTCAAAATAAAAGTTTGA
>JAOBAZ010263165.1:0-23331 GCA_026546875.1 Pteroeides caledonicum
TTCATTTAAAAGCATTAAGCTGGGCATTAATCTTTTTGTTACGACTACGTTTTCCGCCTGGTAGATCTATCGCCATTATAATTTTATTAATGTTGCTAATAGTATAATTAACAATTAACATCATTGAACAATTATTTGCCAAAGGCGAGGTGAATATTGGTGAATAAAAACCGAGATGAAGTCGAGGACTTTATGAATGATATGCACTGAACCTGAGGTGAATAATTGTTTCAGTATATATAAATGTAACTGGTGATTGTTTGAAAGAAGTAAAGAAACACATGAGTATCAAATAAACATACAGGGTAGGTTCTTTGTCACTCACATGGACAGATCTAGCCGCCATTATCCACCAGGTTATTATTGCATAATATTGTACCTGTAAATCCGAGGTAGGTTGACCAATCAGAGAGGGCCGTTTTTATTAATCGCCAGTAGTGTTTATACTAATACTATTACTGTTTAGTGATTCATCACAGTAATGTCAAATTGCTACAGTAAATACAGTGTATTTTGTGACACTTCCATTCCATAACCATGCATATCAAGTGCTAAACTTGGCAAACAATTGAACTAGCATGGATGTATTGGCGTTCGAGCTTGGTAAAGTACATGGGACCTCAATACCGCAATTACAGAAAAAAGACTGGAAAACATGGTGATGTACGTTTTACCAGAATGCACCTCGATCTAAAATCGTTTAAAAAGCGAAGATGCGTTTATAGAAGACAAGATATCGTCTAAGGTTAAAATTTCACTCCCTGTGATTTTTAACTTTTTTCAGCTATTTATGCCAGATACCTGCAATGCATTCTGGTAAAATGAACACGCCGCCTTTCGTTATTGTTAATTTCATCAGCTTCTTATTTGTTCGATTCTATACCAACATCAGTAACCTGATGTTTAACCGTACTCAGTCCCCATCTTGTGATCGCACTGTCATGCAACTCACCGAAGTCTATCGAAGCAAAGCATGATCACACACAACAAACAAAAAACGAGCCTGCAACCCATTTAGCTGTTACTGTGAGTATCCCGCCAGCCAACTGCTACGATAGCAGATGTACGAAATTTAAGCGTGCCAGTTTGTGCGATCCACAGAGGTCGGAGTTAGGAGAGGATGGATGAACAACAACGTACATGACTGAATTTTCGGCCAAGTCGTCCTAATAGTAGAAAATCGAGCGGTGGCAATACCGCCTGGGAGTCTGCGATACCCTCCATACATTAACTTTTTTATCACACTAATATATATTATTTAATACATGTACATTATTATAAATAGAATCAAAACAACAAAAAGAGCATAATAGAACAAAGAGCGAAAATGTGGTAGCCAAATGTGTGTAAAGTTTAGCTGATGTTTCGAGCGAAGGCCGTTTAGAGCAAACTGAGGTTTGAGGAAGCAACAACTCGCCTAGCGGCTCGTGCGCCACTTTTTTGTTCTTACCACGTTTCACGTTATACTGTACATCTATAACTGAACAGACCACGGCAAAATTTAGTCTATTTGTTAATTTTACATGTGGTAGTTCATAATGTACTGCAGTGTACCCGCGCTCTCCATATTAACTGGAACGTGACCCCAGTGGCCGCCATGGCGTTGACAATAAAATTTAAAATCTTGTCAACGATAGCCTTAAACTGTTTTAAAAGAATACAGCAGTCACAAATGTGAGGTTTGGATCAGAAGGCACCGTATTGAGAACGTTAAATGAAGAAAATGAACAGGACAAAATTTAAGAAATATCTCATAAAATAGCCAAACTGTCACGTCAGTTTTTGAATCTTTTATTACGTCAAATGACTCTGGGAGCACAAATAAACCAAAAATGGAGCTCCCACTTGCTGTTTAAATGTGGCTTCTACATCGTGGGTTCACCCAAGGGCTCAGTTCAGCCGATCTAGTTAATATAGAGATGAGTGGATCTACCAGTGGGTGTACCAGTACAGTACGTCCTATCTGGTAATGTTTGGTCACATTTACTTTTTTTATAGTTGGCTGTTGTTGGGGACAAGAAGTTTGATAATCCCCAGTCGTCAAATATGAGTAATATCATGCAAGATTGTCTGATTTTGCAATATTGCCTTGATGAAATTAACAAAGCAAAAACTGCCCAAGAAGAAGGCAACATAAATGATGCAGCAAGTACAAGGGTTTCTACAACTTCAACGTCCATAGACACAGTAAGTTCAAAACATAAACGGTTTATTATGTTAAGATGCCTCCCTGTAGTTTTCAGATTGTTATTGCTGCAGGTTTGATATGCAAAATTGAGCACCAAAATTTTTCAAGTGAATATTGAAAAGAGGTTTTACTGTTACTAATGACACAGAGTAAGGAATAAACAGAAGGCCGACTCCGTCGTACAACGTGTCCCCAATATTTTATGTAGATTTTATGCAGTTTACTGGGCAGAGTAATGGCGGACTAGCCAGTTCAGCTTGTTTATTGGCTGTTTTGTTAATTAATATGCCGTTTACTGGCCAGAGTAATGGCCGACAGCATGCGTAATGCGATATGCGCGAGGACACAAACTTCAAAGGTTCCGACTTGAGTCGATCTTCTGTTTATTCCCTATTCTGTGCTAATGATTTATTAACCGTTGGAGCAGTTAGTATGGCAGGAATGACGTCTCAATATGGCCGCCAATTAGTTTATTTGCGTTTCTTTCCCGAAAGAGTTCGGTAACCCGTTAATTAATTATTACAATACGTTTTGTTATCCAGTTAGTAATTAATAGTAGAAATTTAAAAAAAGATTCTGTAGACTCAAAAATTTCTAATTAAGTGCGTGGTTGGCGCAATTAAAAAAAATTGTTCTGTTAGTTGCAAGCTAGAAACGAGGAGCGTTTGGTGAAAAAAGAATTCAGGGCTCACCAAGCTCATTGGCGGAATAAACGCAATTAAACTGAGATTGGCAGCGATTTTAAAACGTTATTTTTGGCAAAGCGATGGTTTTTACGGTTCCCTAAATAATAATTTCGTATCCTTTGCACGGTTAATAATAAGCTAAATTTAGTCTTCTCTAAAATTGTGGTGTTGCTCCCGCATATAACCTGCTGGTAACAACTTTCCTGAAACTATAGCGAGCCTTAACTACCCTTTAACAGTTTAACGTTGCTTCACTGCTCACTGCTGTAGTAGCTTCTGGGAACCTGGGCGCTAGAAGGTTATTGTCTGTTAAGTTTAACGAGAATATGTTGTTACTTAAGGTGGCTCGATACAGTTTCAGTAAAATTGTCAACTTTAGTTGTGATTGTGTACATCAAAATTTGGAAAACATTTAACTTAAACTATTGTTAACTTATTATTAAACGTGCTGAGAAGGGAATATAATTGTATGATGAACTGTACGAGCTGTTGCTATGGCAACAATAACGTTTTAAGATGGGCCTTAATTACACATTAAGTGCGATTATCTCACTAATGTGTTCGGTGACCCTAAAATTTTTTTTCAGCAATAGTTTTCTTTGCTAGCTTGTGATAAGTAAGGCAATTTTAATAATAATTGTAATGCCAAATTTTTTTACGCAATTCTCGGCACGTTCAGTATTCAGTTAACAACTGTTCTAACTTTCTGTTTTCTAATTTTGGTATACATAAAGACAATTCACACTAAACGTTAATAATTTTACAAACTGCATCGCGGAACCTTAAGGTGGATAAAACATGTGCCGATCTCTGTATTATCAAAAACGTTTGTGGTACATACACGTACCTGTAAATTACTAGGGATGTGCCGGATACCACTTTACCGGATACCGGTTTTAACTGGATACTTATTGACCGGATCATATCGGATACCTGATTGTTACCGGATATTGGTAGCGCAGATAATTTGTTGTAATTAGTAAATTTTCATTGCACGAGACTACCATAACAAATATTGTTTGCAAATAAATGCACAATGTAGCTAGTCAGATTACTTTTTAAAGTGCAAAGTTGACGACTCACGAGGTAAAACAGCACAATGGCGGAAGTAAACACAGAATCAACTTTCCGGTTACATATCCGGGGAAAATCTACCGGATCCGGATACTACCGGATATCGGAAAATTACCGGAATCCGGTATCCTGACCCGGCACATCCCTGTAAATTACAAAATGAAACAGAGAAATACTGTATGTTAAGCGGCAACGCTTCTTTAGAGAAAAAAACAACTTGTCCCAACTTGGCCTTCGTCAACTTTTGTTGGAATATCTTGTTTGTAGTTTTATGTTGAGTGTTTACAATTTTTTAATTGTTTTATTTTTAGACCAAAAGCGCTTTTTTAAAAATACCCGGAAGTAGTTTAGAAGAAAAGTTGCAGAATGCTTGGGTGAAACTTCAAGTCGACGTCAATTGTTTTATCGACAGCGATCTGGATAAAATAAATTTACAAAAACATCCCGGTATAAAACAGGTGAACATTTTCTGTTTTATAAGAATACACTCTATAAGTTATTATTGAAAATTATCCAAAATTTAAGAATATGTACTAAGAGTATAGTTTAGCCTCATCTTAGGATAAGTCGATGTCTCGACGTCTGCTTTTTTTTCTCAAAGGAAAAAAACAGCGGGACGTCAACGTAGATACAGCTGATTTTGCTTTTTATTTATGCTGTATTTCTGTTGAGTGTATAAAAAGTTGCTACAAATATAAAACAATAAGATGGCTGTTGACGTCTCTGGGAGGTCTTCTTTTTTATAATTTCGGATGGTGACCGCGCTTTTCCAAACCAAATTGGGATCTGTCGCAAATCAGTATCCCATTGCTGTAAATTATGATATTTTGAAAATATATTTAGACTTAAAACGATAATTTCCTAAAAAAAATGAGGCAGTCTTAAAACGATAATTTCTTAAGAATATTGAGGCTCGATAAAATCAAGCATTCTTATAAAAAAGGAAAGTGTGTAGTGTAAATAAGGTTTTTGAGCAAACCGATACCAGATCATATTTTAGCCATTTAACAACCAGGTGCGGTCAGACTGGTAAAATGTCAGTACATGTCGATTTTTACTTTCAAAAAACGACCATGCAAGATGGCGAATGTTTATGGCGTTTTCTTTACTTGTAACACATTTGCAGGAACTCTTTGCCATATGTTCAGATTCCATAGCAAAAAATATATTAACTCTTTAGGTACCAGAGCTCTCGCCTGAGCGAGTAAAATCTCTGGTGTTAGCCAGAGTAATATACTAAAAGACCCCAGTGGGTCTAAAATGGTTAACCTTGCATACACGACAGTATTGAAAAAAACAAACAGTAGATTTACATGGTGGAAACTATATATAATTATTTTTCTCTAATACTTGCTAGGTATTTTTCGGTCACATTTGACTTATTTATGACACGTGTTTTCTCAACACGCTGCAAATTTAGCTGACAGGTTTAAATTGTCCGCTGCGAAATCTCTTGCATGATTACATAATTTATGTTTTAAGTTTAAATTTTAGAAAATGTGATCAAATTTAAGACGACACATTGATTTGCTTTTTGTTTTCCAGCTCCTTGAAAAGAAAGAGGGTCTTTTTCGAAAGCATATGATGGGAAAACGTGTTAATTATGCTGCACGATCTGTCATTTCTCCAGATCCTTATATTAATACTGATCAAATTGGCATTCCAGAGGTAATATGACAAAACCACATAATGATATACCAAACGATACATCTTATATATTTTATGTGTTAACATGACCGATAAATTGATTGAGATATTCAGGAGTGGATTTGCTAAGGAGCTTGTCCACCCCCCGAAAAAATTTCTAGAGCCTCTCCAGGATAGTTCGAAAATGACAGACATACTGTAGGTTGTTAATGTTTAATATATAGCCTTTATTTAAAGAAATTTGCCTGTAGAGAAAATCTGCACTCCCCAAATAGATGAACATTGATCTCCCCGTGCAATTACTCTATATACATACACGCACGCACGCACACACACACACACACACAAAATATTGGAAACACAATTTCTCACCTTGATATCCTATGAAGGTATATATGGCACTTTCCAATTACTAAGATCACCAACAGAACTACATGCAGTGCACCAGAATGAGTTTCATACTTTCACTTTAAAACATCTATGCAGATAAGAAATAATTTTTACTGAATTACAGTATTGAACCACGTTAATTCGTTCAATTTCATCTTCCGTAACCGAAACAAACCTAGAAACCATGTTGTTTTGTCTGGGAATAGTCTAGGATATTTCGAGCTGGAGCAATCATTCAAATCCCGACGTATGACGTTTTAGTACTATATCTATGTGGGACTATAGTATATTAGTAAACAATACTGGAAACTGGTTGGTAGTACCTTCAATTATCTTTACTTTGATTGATTTTTTGCATTGAATGTGGCATTGAATGTGGCTAACAAACTGAATACATACAATAGAGTAACGTTAATTGAAACGTTTTTTAACTTGACCAAGTTTTTTTTCAATATTAACGTTTTCTGGACAGTAGCTCTACTTTAGGCAAGTAAAATCCTCTGGCGTTAGCCTATGTAAAATAATAAAAGTCAAGTCAAAGTCAACTGCGGTCAAGAAAGGATTAACTGTAATAACTGATCGAATTCTCCATAGGTGTTTGCGAAGAAACTTACTTATCCACAACCAGTTACTCCGTGGAATGTAAAAGAACTTAGACAAGCTGTGATCAATGGACCTAATGTCCACCCTGGGTAAGATGTTTTAATACTCAGCTTTACTTTATACTGTGTAGTGTACAAATGAACAACTGTGCACTGACGGTTTTTTGAGAGATATCAAGTGTGTGAAAACATTCTTGTTTTTTTTGGTAAGACATTCTAGTATTATAACATTTTTTCGTAAGTATTGTACATGGTGTACTTGTGTTCATTTTAGTTTTGGAGGGATAGTTCCCAAACATTTCTCAGGTAAATCCTCTTCTGTATCTACGTGAATGTATTTTTGTAAATGCCACGAAAAAAATTAATTTTTTTATTTAGAATACTGATGATTTTTAAAAAAACGAACTTAGCTACTGTAGTTCGCAAAAATCGTGATGTCACATGTCATGTCACGTTTGACAGTAATGGTCATTATTTAGTAGGATTTCTTGACGCTCTTTTTTACAAAAATAGGCTGTATAATACTTACTTTTTTGCAATTTGTTTACATTTATTTGCCTTTACTTTTACTGAATTTTCTTTCAAACATAGTAAAACCCTTAAATGCTCTAAATTTTACAGTATATTTTTTTTAGCTGATAATCATTGGTTTATTTTTGTTGTTTTAATATTTTATAGAGCTAATGTTGTTGAAAGTGAAGATGGTAAGAAAACTCTTTTGAGTTCTACAAATCCAAATCAGAGATACGCCATCGCCAAACGATTACTTACTCCGTCAGATTCATCATTACCTTTCAGTCAATGTAAAATAGTAAGTCTAGGAATTTTGTTTTAAATCTGATTATAGAGTACAAAGAGGTCATATTCAAATGGGGCCTTGCAAAGATGCTGGAGCTACTTTTGTAAAGCAATTGCTTATACAGTTGTTATGCAGACCCTATTTTTTTTAATCAGTAGTTTAAGGTGAATATTAAGTAACACATTTGAGATCAGGTTTTAATTATTGTATAGCTTGTCTGTTATCTTTCTTACCTTAAAGTTTGAAACTGTGTCAATTAATTATAAAACATTTAATTTACACTGATATCGATACTTTTCTTTTTTTGAGTATCGTTTATTAATTATCTGTTTATTAAAAAATGTATTAAACATTTTGCTTATAGGTTTACCGACATTTGAAAGAAGGTGATACGTTGCTGTTAAATCGTCAACCAACGCTTCATAAACCAAGTATTATGGCTCATAAGGTGAATCGGTTAATTAGTTGCAATTTATTAGTTACTTTCAATCCTAAACTCTGAATTTCGTTTCAACGTCGTGTGGAAGCTAAACTGAGTAAAATTTTGAAAGTACATCGTCATTTTTGTGTAAGAAACGCAGAACAGGCTTTGTAAGGACCGAAATGTATTTTTTATCACTTGTAAACGACGTTTCAATGGCTTACTCTTTAGATACGATTACAATTTTGAGTTTAAAGCTAAACAAAATTGGGTAAGAATAAGACCGAGACTTAAAAAAACATGACGCTAAAAGAAAGTTCCTTTATGGGCGTTTAGACGACGATTTTTGTTGCAATTTTTTCCTTTTAACACGTGTGATACTTGATGGTATGACTTGGAATGAACGGTCCAATACTTTGTTAAAAACATGTATTAAAAGTAAAAATCGCATCAAAAATGTAAACAGGTCTTTACATCTTAAGTAAAACAGTTAAACTAAGGAGCAATGCAACGGTATTTGGAGTAATTCTGAAAAATAAAATGTTTCCTACACTTGAAAAAGAATTGCTGAAAAGATAAGAAAATCCCGTGGAAATAAATCCTTTACCGAAGTCCATCTGCTTAATATTGAGTGAAGAATGAAGCGGATTGTAATTAAAATTTTGAAAGAGTATCGCGCCAACAGGAAACCAAAATTTGTTAAGAAAACGTTGACATGCATGTTCTGTTAATATTCAAAGTTGTTTAATATGACTCCTATTGCATAACTGAACGCGAACCCAAAGTTTATTTTTAAGTTTGTTGTTCAGAATAGAAACGGCAGACACCTGCAATTAAAAATACCGTGATACTTCGGTATTATATTAATACATGTATGATGTGTAAATACTCTGAAGTTACTAGAATAATTATAGGAATTAATGTACATGCATCTGTTAGACTAATACAACTGAGATATAACTTTGGTACAGCAAAGTAAATAAGTTTCTGTTATCCGTTTTGAAATCAATAGCATATCTATCATTCTGATAGATATGCTATTGATCGCACTATTTGGAGCTTGAAATCAGATCATTTTGTGAGCCAATAAGATGTAATTATAATAACTTTAGCGGGCATTGCGGTGTATTTTGCGGTCCAAAATGATACATTTGCCGGGCTAAAATACATCATAGCCCGCGGGCTGAAAGTAAATTTAGGGAGTACGGTTTTATTGCTGAAGAATTTATTTTTTTTAATACCATATTTTTCTCTAAAATTCCCTTTAAAGTTATAATAATAGTAATAGAGTTCATGTTCTCGGGCGTAAATATGTTTTTGGCCCTTCTCAAGCTCATTTTAACCCTCGCTTTGTCGGGCTAAAATGAGTTTGAGTCGGGCCAAAAACATATTTACGCCCGCAAACAACAACTCTATTGCTATACTAACACTAAACTAAAGCAACCAATTTGCTTTCAGTGTCTGAACTTTGTTTAGCAACTAGCCATTGTTTATTTTAATTTGTTTCCAGTAGCAAAGAAATCCAGTAATCAAGTGGTAATTGGCAGTCGAGCAGCAATATTTATTTCGCTCATTTATGTCACAACCTTGTCCTCGTGATTTAATTAATTTGTTAGCCAATAATAAACGACCGGAAAATCAAATAGTTTGTTCAACCGGACGAGCGTCAATTACTCTCGAACATTTTATTATTAGCAAGTAATAGTACATGTGCTGTTCCTTGTGCATTTTGGACAAAACATGCACTGGTGAGTTTTTCAAAGATCTCAAGTAGCACTTGTCCATCGAACTCGTGCTATTTTGATGGTCTTTGAAGAACTAACTCGCGCACTATATATCAAAATTGCACTGGAAACCATACTATTACCTATACCATAATGCACTCCACTCATTTGTAAAAACAAGTGTGCATGATCTTTTTAGTACACGTCGATCGAAAAATTATAGCGGGGATCGTCTAGGTTATTAACATTAAATTCCATTCAGTGGAATTTTATGAACAACTAAGAAATGTTTCTTTTGTGCGAGAGCTCCTATTTAACTAAATGTAAATAAGAACATAAAATCGAGGAAAAGCGTAAATTTCTATTGAAAGGGAACCAGTCTTTACAGTAGCTGAACAGTTATACGTTTTTTTTTTTAAATCTTACGAAATATTTTCGTAATGAAATACAGTAGATGTAAACATCAGAAAAATGTTATTTAAAATATTAAAACACTTAAAAGTGTTTATTTTAAATGTTTTATGTTTTTAAGTGTTTATCAAACGAATCAGTTGTATTTTTTTTGCTGCAGAATCGTATGCTTTTACAATATGGTGCTAAGTGCATTTTGTGTTTGAACGTTTGAACGAGTTAGGATGTGGGTTGTGGAGTGGGTTAGGATTGAGGTTGGTTAAGGTCACGGTCAGAATCTTGCAATAATTAAGAATTATTCGCCGAAGACAGGGCACCTGATTATCGGGGAAAATTCGCCGAGAGAAAGTTGAGGTGAATATTTGCCGAACTTGAGGCGAATAATTATTTTAGTATTTTCTCAGTCCTTTGTGTTTTGGAGGGCTGCATTTTCTTTAAAATCGTTTATCTTTTTTTCAGTAAGTTCACAAAACGGCTTGCCGCCATTTTTGTTTTAGTTATATTCACCAGTATTCGAATACTTCAAATTCAACCAATCAACTTGTAGGATTTGTTATGTTTACCTGTGAAAATACTAAAAACAAATGAAAACTTTGCTTTATGAACACTTTACATGTAAATCACAAAGTAAAGTTATAGAGGAGCCACATAGCGGGATAACGTGTGCTCGTATTTTTGTGTAAATATGTAATTGGCAGAAGATGGAGCAGCTAGCCAGTTCACCGTGTTTATTGACCAGAACTGCATGCTGTTTACTGGCTGAGCCTGATGCGTAATGCGATCTGCGCGAGAACAGAAACTTCAAAGGTTCATTATACTATGATGTAAACAGTCATATTGTGATGAAAAAATCTATTATGTATAATATTCCACAAATTTAATGGTGTGTTTTCATCCAGATAAAACAACAGGTGTTCCGATGTGAATTTGACAAACAAAATCCTATATTTAGAGAAGCTTCTTTTACCCCACAAGGTCATAATAACTTCAATTATTTTGTTTACAGGCTCGTGTTCTTCGCGGTGAAAAGACAATCCGTCTTCATTACGCCAATTGTAAAGCTTACAATGCTGATTTTGACGGAGATGAAATGAATGCCCACTTTCCTCAAACTGAACTTGCAAGGGCTGAGGCTTACAATATTGGTAAGTGATAATCGTGCACTGACTTTCTGGGGGTGGGGCGTTGAGAGCGCGCGAGCCAGCATTTTTGTACCGCCAGGTATGTTTGGGGGCATTTCCCCGAAAAGATTTGCACCCCGCTAAAATAGTATATATATAAATAAATATTATCATTTACTTATTATATTTTCAATTCTCATCGGCTAATTTACCTACAGATAGCTGGCGCAAATAATACGTCAGCTACAAATAACTGGTGCAAAATGCAAACAGTTTGTTCAGCACGCACACTTTCAGCGATACTGCTTAGCTATCAAAATATCGGTTTCTTTCGCCATTTTATAATTAGTAAGCATAGCCTTTTGGCAAAGCTTTCGAAAGACTTTATCTGCTTTCGCAACCAAAAATATAGAACAATAATGCTTATTCTCGGTTATCGCAAAATATTATAATTTATCAGTGTCTAGCAGGTCAATTATTTCCCTTTGCCATCGGCAAATAATTGATCTGCCCGCTACTGATAAATCACGATATTTTGCTCAACCTCGTCTAATAATTGTATATTAGTAACATATTTGCCGTAATTGTTTTCCCCCCGTAAGTTGTAGTCACTACCCCCTTGCAGGTTGATTTTGTGAGGTTAAATTGTTATACTGAATACGAAGACACAATTTTAACCTGCTTGCTGTTCTTGACTACGTTTTAACAACTTTATATGTTTTTTTATTTTCCAGCGAGCACCAACTTCCAGTATTTAATTCCTAAAGATGGCAAGCCAGTTAGTGGTCTCATTCAAGATCACATGATTTCAGGCGTGTCTCTGACAATTCGTGGTCGTTTCTTTGATAAGTAAGCTATGTATTAGGTCTCTTCCTCAATTCCTGTGTCTATGAAAGTTTAAATATAATGAGAAATTTAAATAAATTGATTTTTTAGAATGGATTATCAACAACTTGTTTTCTGTGGCCTCGCCAGTATTACAAATCGTCGTTTTAAATTGCTTAAACCGACAATATTGAAACCAAATGAGTTGTGGACTGGAAAACAGGTAATTACTGTAGCTTAACATTTTATTCGCATAAACACTAGCCTGATTTAATTAATTATGTAAAGCTCGGCTGAGACGCAGAGTTTCACATTGATGCGACGAGTAAAATTGAACCAGTTCTTAAGAGATCATGTACATGTATAGTGTTTAATACTTCAAAGGTCAGGGTTTCTCTTTTAAGAAAATCGCCTGGCGTGATATAAAGTAAAATACTAAAGTTCACCAAGTTTTATTGAATCTGTTCCAATACAATTGTCTTTCTTAAAAATCACAATACTAGGACTTAACGTGAACATATCTCTTTAAAAACTGTTTGACCACGTCCAGTGTGTTGTTTTCCATATTTCTTATTTAATGAAAACAACTTGATGTTAAAGATGTGAGCTAAGCTCGTCACGACTTTAAATTTCAGTTTATGCATATTTCATTTTTTATCTTGTACCCAGAAAGGGCTGGTTCAAAATTTCTCAATGTCTCATTAACTGTATGAAATTTCTTTATCAAAATTTCCCTATTACAAAAATTTCCTTCTACAAGACACATACACACAGTTTCACAAAAAAATCACGGTGTAATACTGTAAGTGGATAACAGTACGAAACTGGATTTCTATTTTGTTGCCATTGCCAGTTTCTTTGCTCCGCCTCACAAAGTTTTGTCCCCGGAACACGTGCTACTGTAACTCGCGTATCCCTCACGTGGCATTTTATCACTTATCTTTGACGTGTTCTTACCATATTTTAATGTATTTTAGGTGATCTCAACAATATTGATTAACATAATTCCAGAAAAATACAAGAAACTTAACCTGACGGGAAAAGCGAAAATTTCTGGAAAGGTACATATATAATAATTTAACACTATTAGCTCGGACCTACGAATGTTTTGTTTCTTAGACAGATTAAAGAAGTATAAAGTAAAATCTAACTTAAAAATAACATCTTGAAATTCCCAAACGTGAATTAATGCAACTGATTGAATGGTGACATTTTGACTTTATTTCAAAGACGTCGTGACACCATGTCTGGCCTAAAAACAAGGCCCAAAAGTTAGCGACTTTATTAAAAACTTAGAGAGTAGCGTACAGTATGTATAAACAATTGTAGATTTTCTCGCTATTAACTTCGTACAATACCCACAGACTTGAAAGCTTCAAAAATTATAAATGTTTTAAAAGAAAAAGAAAATTTTTATTTTAAAACATTGCTCTCATTATATTAATATTGACATTTGTAAATTAATCTTACTTTACGTATCACATTTTTATAAATTCTTTACAGTTGTGCGCGTTTTTTGTTTCTAGAGTTTTGTGAATGGCAAACCTCGACGATTCATGGCTAATGGAATGGAGATTCAATTAAACGAAATGTGCGAATCACAGGTAATACTTTCAGACACAAGTTCTGTGAAAATCAGTTAAAACCGTTAATTCTATTTTAGCCTACGACTTGGCTGGAACACTCTAAGAACCCCCGATTATTTAACAATGAGACAACGAGTCCGAGTTATCTGTGAGCAGATAATCAACGAGGGTGCAGCCCGAGTTGACTATCGCTCATAGACAACAAAGACGAGTTGTCTAAATCTAGCTTGAAAAAAAATACAGTTTTTCCTATGTAAACTAATGAAAATGGTGGTTTTTTGACCGCAATTTGTTGGCCTTTTTTCCCAACGGCTGTCTATCACCGAATAGACAACGGTTGAGTAGCCAATCAGAACGCAGGATTTTTAGTAGACAATGACTGAATTTATTTTAAATTTCTTTATTTTTTATATTATTTGAAATTGTCATTTACTTGGTTTTCAATGGGTGTTTGTTATTACATTAGACAGTCTTTTACATGTACAACAAATTTGACGTCTACATCAAATACGGCTTTGTGAATTTCAGGCGCTTTTTTAACATGTAGACAGCGGGGGGGCTCTAAGGTACACCGAGTCCTTATGTTGCCTCCTCTGCTGAATATCCCATTTTGAAACAAAAATTCATCTCAATGTTTTCACTGGGCGTGCATTTATATTGATAATTACTGTATATCCTGATGAGGTCATCCTGTCAACTGCAATTATACTTTAATATTGCTTTGAGCTGATTGCAATATTAAAACTATTGCATAGCATATGCAAAATATTGCAGACCAGCACCTTGCCGTAACACTCTAAAGAAATACACCGTTCAGACCACTGCCGACTCCAAGTGAAAGGAATGGCCTTCTTTTGGCAGTCCCTGTAGATCATTGGCCTTCCTAGGTGAATTTTGTTAATTGGCCCTGGTGAATTTTGAGATATTTAACACTACAGGAAAATATAACTCCATTTCTACTTGAATTTTGGTGATGGAAAAGTGAGGCCTACTGTCACTTTTTGTAGTTATTTATTAAATGGGCGTATAATTTAATAATACCGTACCATTTCTGTATTTTTTATTAATCTTTATGTAATACTGTAGGTCATTATTAGAGGTGGTGAACTCCTTTGTGGAGTTCTTGATAAAGCTCATTATGGTTCCACTCCATTCAGTCTTGTCCATTGTTGTTACGAAGTAAGAATGTTATTAAACGTTTAAATGTATGAATATATGATTTCCAAAGTCCAATGCAGATAAAATTTGAAACCCTCCTTTTTCTCATTTACGAAATTTAATAAAATCAAATAAAATAAAATCAAGGCTCGGTTCTTGCGTGTAGGCATTGGAAACCAATTTGTACGTTCAGTTATATATGAAGCCCCTGTAATGTTCTTTTACAGGTGTAGAATAAAATGATTTGAATACGAGTGAGCGACATACTGTAATACTTTGAGAGCTGGTCGACATAGTACACGTTTAACCGGGCTTTTTGTCAAACCTTAACACCGCATTTCAAAGTTTTTTCGAACCCAATTGCCACATTGTAAAATTTTTGTACAACCTTCGCAACATTTTGAATGGTCTCAGTTTACCAAAGCCGCGTACCAACATTAATAAAAATAGTTTCATGTACATATAACGGAGCATACCTTCTTAAAACCTCGTTCCCAGGCTTTCTCCTCTGACGCTCCTACCTCCAGCGAGGTGGGAGCGTCAGACGAGGAAGCCTTGGAACGAGGTTGACCTTCTTCTTTCTACACACATCAGGACTATAGCTACTCAAAGCCTAAATCTTTTTTCCTTAAAGCTTTATGGCGGAGTTGTATCAAGTTTATTGCTGTCTGCTCTTGCTCGAGTATTTACATACTTTCTTCAAATACGAGGCTTCTCTCTTGGTGTCGAGGACATTATTGTTCAAAAAAAACCTGATGAAAAACGACGAAAAATTATGCGAAAAGGACGACGCTGTGGTCATGAAGTAGCCACTTCAGCTTTAGGATTGCCTGAAGAGACAAATAGGTTTGTTGATTAAAAATTGTTTTGTTTATAAACTAATTAGAATTTCAACACATTCGCGTGGAGTAGTCACTACACGATATATTCACTCTTCCTCGGTATTTGTGCTCAAGCATAAAATATGAATATAAATCACATGCGAGTTGAATGTTAACGTATGTGAACTGCGAGAACTTAATTATATAAAAATATGTACAAATTTTAAACGGGACAAGGATGATTTATGTATGTACATGTAGCTACTATAACAAGGTTCTTTGTAATCTCACTCAGTGACCTTATTACAAGAAATGTTGTTACAGTACATGCATAAATCATGATCAACATCTCCACCCCTGTGTTAAAAGCATGGGTGAAATTCATCACGATTTTGACACGTGTAGTGGTCAAATGACGCAGCATGTTCATGTACCACGAGTGGTGACAAACTTGATTTTCATATACAAGTAACTGGCTATTTATTAATTACCCTGCACCTCTGCCATGCAATATGTTTTAATTATCTGAAGGTAACTATAACTAGGCCGTTATCGGACACGCTGGTCCCAGTTCTGCGCCTCTGATGGCGGCCTAGCCATGGATAATAAAACACGTTAAACGCCTGCGGTGCCGGCTATTAATAAATAGACAATCGTGGTAAATCTGGTAAATGGAAAAATAACCGTGGAAATTGTGTATAATTTCTTGGGTTGTTTTCGCAAAATAATTTACGGCAACGCATAAAATCTTCCTTGTCCTTAGGATTGACTCATTGGTAAAATTTATTTCTCAAATGGACACAATTACATTTGGGTATATCAAAAGCCCCCTGTTAGCTAACCTAAACAACACTAAATGACCCATGCCCAAGATGCTACATCTTTGTATTGTTTATTACTGCGCCGCTGTGTAGCGCTAGCGCAGTAATAAAATGGCCATTATTACATGTATTTTTCATGTTAGACACACCGCTAGCGTGCGTCCGTGATTTACCTGGCCAGCATGGCCTGCGCCCCTAGACAAGGGCTATTTTGTCGATCTTAGACATCAGGAACATCCACGGTAGGAATATAATGCAATGTTACGATCTTGGCTATAACATCGCCTAACATACGAGTGGATTAAACCAAGAACGCTCGCCGAAGCTTGGTTCATATCAACGCAAATTAAAGTTAACGCTTGAGTAGGCGTCTTGTTTTGCTATATAATTATGGTATGACTTACCCGTGTACAGTAAGTGGCACTTGAGCTTGGATGACCTAACTTTACTAATGTTTTATTAAGTAACTTTCTTGTTCCACTTTTAGCGAAGTTGTAGTTGATAGATTCCAAGCAGCTCATCACAGCAGAGATGATAGCGACATGAAAGAGTTAGA
This sequence comes from Pteroeides caledonicum, assembly GCA_026546875.1. Classification (NCBI taxonomy): domain Eukaryota; kingdom Metazoa; phylum Cnidaria; class Anthozoa; order Scleralcyonacea; family Pennatulidae; genus Pteroeides; species Pteroeides caledonicum. Next base: position 16,831 of record JAOBAZ010263165.1, read on the forward strand.
TTTGAAGATGAAAGGTAAAACTGATCATGTTCAAGACCAAATAAACAAAACATGTATTCCGTTGGGTCTATTAAAAAACTTTCCTGAAAATAACCTTCAACTTATGGTGCAATCTGGCGCCAAAGGTTCTGTCGTCAATTGTATGCAAATTTCATGTTTACTTGGTCAAATTGAGCTCGAAGGTCGACGTCCACCTCTTATGATAAGTGGCCGCTCGTTACCCTCCTTTCGACCTTACGACCCAAGCCCGCGTGCAGGTGGTTTTGTGGATGGACGTTTTCTCACTGGTATAAGGCCTCAGGAGTATTTTTTTCATTGCATGGCTGGACGAGAGGTTTGTAGTGTTTAATTTATTTTTTATAAGACAAAATAAGGTTAAAAATTAGTGGTAAATTTAGATCTGTTGGTTCATGTTCATGGTTCATGTTGCTTCAAAACTTTAAACTTTTTAACATTTCTGTTATTTGACTAAAAAATTGCTAAAATTATTGAATTAAAATTTCGGGCGTTTCCTTGGACTTTGTTTCTTCTTTGTTATATAGTTCGCGTTTTGGGTGTTGCAGGTTTAACGCTTTTGCTTTAGTCATACCCAAAATCTAGTTTGGACTGTACTTTTTTTGTACTAAGAGATTTGTCAATAGAAATGTAAATAATTTAAATTAGAACGTTGATGTCAAACTGCTAGGCCTATACCCTGAATGCCTACAGCGAAGCTGGCCTAAGCAATGTTGTACGCAACTCTAATTTAAATTGTTTAGTTGAAATTTGAAACTCACAAAGTTTGCTATTTATAAAGTTTTATCGCTTTTTTCTTTAAACCTTTTAGGGTTTGGTCGATACAGCCGTCAAGACCAGCCGAAGTGGTTATCTTCAACGATGTCTTATTAAACATTTAGAAGGATTACATGTGGCATATGATTTAACTGTTCGAGACAGTGATGGTTCTGTTGTTCAATTTCTTTATGGTGAGGACGGGCTAGATGTATTGAAAACAGCCTGTTTATCAAAAAAGCAATTCCCATTTATGGCTAGTAATTGTAGTGTAAGTAAGCGCTTTTATTTCTTAATTTTTTTCACTTTATTTTTATTCATAATAACTATTATGAATTATTTTGAATCAATAGCATCATTTTAGGCGATATGAATTTGGCTTTATTTTCTTATTACTTTCATAATTGGTTTGCACGAGATACTCGTATTTTTGCTGCGAATTTCAGTTCTTGATTAGAAATACAGTTTATAGTTTGAAGTTATATATATCATTATACAACATACAGTATTTTGTGGTGGACCGTAGAATTTCCTAAAACATGAACTTCAAATCGAACATTGGAACACTACTAACTGTAAATTAAACTTCTCAACGTAATTCAAAATATTGCAACTTGCGCTAAAGAGAGAACAGAAACCTGCATTAAACGGCTAAATGACGCGTCTCCTTTATCCGAGAAATTATTTTCAAATTCTATAGAAAATATTTTATCTATCTGCATGCATACCTTTAGAAGAATGAAATGTTAGTTAAGAGGCACATTTTAAGTGTGAATTATTTCTTTGTTTTTATTTTAATATACCGGTATACATAAAGACTAAGTTTTTTCCACCGAGTTGTAGCTATATACAATATGTTATTTACTGTACCGGTTGCGAAGTCCGGGTGAGAAAAACTGTGCGCTGGGTATTAAAAAACGCCCGAGCCTGAAGGGCGAGGGACATTTTCAAGACAGACGGCACAGTTTTTCTAATCCAGACCGAAGCTGTCCGTAATTAACGTGTCTATTTTTTTAAAGCACGTAATTCTCTGCCATGGTAGTTTACATCGCGGCTTACTTTTTATATATACTAACACCCAGTCTCTCTTCCACTATCGTCGTAATTTTCTCCATAATTACTTTAGATACGAAAAAATGTTTTAGCGTGGTTTGCTAGTTACACTTTTCACAGCGGGCCGGGTGAGAAAAACCTGGCCGTTGTGGAATGAGATTGCTTTATTTCTACTATTAAAAAAGTAGATAACGAACGTCCTGTATGAGTGTATGTTCAGTTAAAAACCAAGACTACGAGGTCGAGTGAATCACGTCTTCTTATAGCAATTAATGAAACGCGACAAATGGCCGACGACAAATTCGCAACCTGTTTTGCGGTAAATTGTGGGACGGTTAAAATAGGAACTTCTTATATTTTTTCAAAAGTATCGTGCTATATACATGTAGCCGTATATGGTTATTTATTTTGCCCTACCAACAATCTGTTCCTTGTTTAGGCTTTGGTAACACAACTGAATCCCCGAGCTGCTGTCAGTCAACTTAATTCTGAGTCGGCGGGGAAAATGCAAAGAAAGGTAAATGCTTTAATTGTTTCCTGTATCCGAACATAAAAGCCCGAATGAAGGGGTCTCTTTTTGTATATCTTATGAGTGCAAGGAAGGCTAAGATTTTTTTTGTTAATAATGCCAGTATTACCAATATTTAATATCTAGCAAAAAATAACAGACACATTTGCCTGTGATGCTTCAAAGTTTATGAAAAATTGTTTTTGTGTTGAATATTAGAGAACTGTGTTCAGTGATTATCACGAATGTGACATCACAATGACGACATGGGGTGTACACAGAGGAAAATTAACCAGTGAAATGCAAAAATATCTCATCAGTGACGTCCAGTGTGAGGAAATTCGTTCCAAACGTAGGGCACTTTCTCACCACGCGTCGACGTTTTAAGCGCTAATATATCGCACTTAAAGTTCACATGCAGCGAAATTTTAACTAAATTTACGATCATCTACAATGTACTTGTAAAATGATGAACTACAACTTTTGAACAACTTACTAGTTACCTTGCTTCATTTGTGAGATGCTCATGCAGGTGTGTTTGATATGACTATAAGGCACAGTTATCCGACGAATTTTATACTAAGACGAATGCAGTACATATGGCTACAAGTCATGGCCACATAAACCAAGTAAGTGAATATTAGGTATTTCTGTCAAGTGCTTGCAGAGAAAACTGTAGTTTTTGCACCAACTCATTATGCAATGTGATACCATACGTGTATGTACAATATATTTGCATATCAAACACACCTGAATATCTTACAAATGAAGCGAGGTAACGAAGTTTAACAAAAGTGGTAATTCATCATCTTAGATGACCTTTAGTATGCAATCATAAAATGTTTGTGTTTTGTTGCTTGTGCACCTTAATTAACATCATATTTGACAAAATAAATCACACCATGATAATCACGAACGTAGCTCTCTGACATTCCGCAGTAAAACCAGACATCAATTTTTGTTTCATACAGTACACACGTAAAGACATTACACAGATTTGCGAAAATTTAGACACAGTAAAAGCTATTGGTAATGTTCTACTGTTACTTGTAGAAAAGACAAACTCCGAAAATAAACATCTTGTGAATTTGCTTGATATTCTGATAGTTTACTGATGTAATAATTATAACTTTGGTTTCTGTCCCATACTTTTATTATTCTTCAGTACTTGTGTTATTTTTGTGTTCTAACAGCTAAATCGATGGATAAGGAAAAATGGACATTCTCTTAGCCATAAATCAAAGAGAGTGTCGCCTCTATGTAATTTGGTTGAAAGTTTAGGAGTTGAAGAAGAGATCAGAGGTGGTAATAATGGCAACGTTTTGCAAGTTAGTTTTTCAACGTTTTTATTTCCGTACTTTTTAAAAATGTTCAAGCTTTGAAATGATCAGGCTTTTAAATTATTCCTTATTAGGCAAGAGCTAAAGTGCTAAAGGCGTGGTGGTCAACATCTTCTAGTGCGAGAAACAAGTGAGTTTTTAAAACTTACGTCATTATGTTTTCTGTATAATAAGACCCGTGGGAGACCGATGCTCGGATTATATATATTATTTAATATTACTTTATACGGACGGAATTTGAATTGTCTCAAAAGAACACAAGAAACTGTAAATTTACCAATTTATTTATTTTTGAGAAGCACGGGGGGGGCAGAAGTGGTTACCACGCTGCCTCTCACCACTTGTTAAATGAGGTTGGTCAGCTTTGGTACATGGAACGATAACCGTGTGGGAAAAGTCTGATCTAGATCGTAACCAAGTCAGTAGAGTTTGGTGAATTTCTTCTGGCTTCGAGGGTTTTTCTCTGGGTTCTCCGGTTTTCCTGCCTTAGTAAAATCAACAATTTCTGTGATAAGAGTGGCGTACACTCCTGCCTTATACAGTAGTAGTGTCCAACGAAAAAGGAGCCGTCTGGTTACCTTTGAATACGGCCAACGCAGTAATCGGGCAGGCAGGCAGGCAGGCAGGCAAGCAAGCGAGCGAGCGAGCGAGCATGACCTCGTGCTTTATTGTAAAGATAATCATGTTTTCCTTCACGAAGTGTGACTGTTCTGACGTCACAAATTGCATAATGACTTTTCAAAAATTTTGTAGCACGATTGTGTCGCAACAAAATTACGTCGGACAAATTTTGTGTGAGTACCAGATTTCAAATATAACCCACGTAATCTTTTCAATGATATTATATTGTAATAATGAGTCATCGATCCATCAATCATCCGAGCTCATATACAATTCATGACATCCGAACAGTCACATGACGCGAGAAAAAACATGATAATCTCTGCGAAGCACTGAACGTAGCACTGAATCAAAAATGTGTATCATATCCGCTTTCCAAAACATCTTGCTATACTTTGAAATATTTTTTTACCAACAGGTATCGACGTTGTTTATCTCGTGCTCCTGATCCTATTCTTTCCAAACTGTCGCCTGCTTGCAATGTTGGAGCAATTTCAGAGAAGTTATGTACCGATTTACAGGAATACATTACAACAAACCCTGATGATTGTCTAACTGACCAACCTGAATTATTCTCGTAAGAAAACATTTCTTAAAATGAGTTAGTTCAATTAAAATTTTGATAAATTAGCCGTCGACTGTGATATTTTTTCAGTGTTAAACTTTCAGCAGAAAAGTTCCAAACATTAATGCACTTAAAAGCTCTTCGTTCATTGGCTGAACCAGGTGAAGGAGTTGGTTTATTGGCTGCTCAAGTAAGTGTTATTATTAATTGAAGCAGGCATTGCTTACCGCTAAATGAATAAATCAACAGACTTAGATGAATTTTAACAATTTGATGACTTTTTTCCGTTTTTAAGTTACTTGACAAACTTTGCCAAAGCTTAAACCAACTTTTGGTTTGGTTATACCCTATTCCTCGCATATAAGCACAGCGTTTATAAAGGGGATCTGATGCGATTTGTGGCGAAATTTATAGGAAAAATTGACGGGTTATAGGCGCATGCGCCTGTAAAAATTCTTTTATAAGCGTATCCGATTTTTTCCCAAAGATGTGTGGACGGAGAATCTTTTTTAATAACGGAAAAAACCACCTTTGGTATAAATTGTACATGTATAGGTACAATATATCCATTTGGCTATAGGAAAAATCTACTATCGGACATGGCCAAAATGTTGCATGCCAAAAAAACAATGAGATCTTATTACTAAATATAACGAAAAAATTTGAAAAACATTCTCTTTGTGCGTGTAATTAAGTTACTATGACGGGATACAGGCGCCTGTATTAAAGCACACACACAAAACCTCCGACTGTAAGCTGCAGGTTGACGGAATAACAACAACTTACATGTAGATGTTACTGTTAAGGTATTGAATAAGAATATCAAAAAACATAATCAATAAAATAGAATATGATGTCGAGAATTATTTCATTTATTTTTTAAAACCAAGGTGTTATTATTTGTAGTCAATTGGTGAACCTTCTACACAGATGACCTTAAATACTTTCCATTTTGCCGGTCGTGGTGAAATGAACGTCACTTTAGGTATCCCAAGAATGAGGTACAGTAACTTACACATCTATAAAGTCGTTTAGGTTGCTCCGTTCGTTGCTATGTAAATCTAGAACGAAAAATTCGACAAGTCGTTGTAGTACCATAAGGTGCAACTAACAATGCTAACTGAAATTCTATTGCTTGCGTCGTGTACGGTTTGGTGAAGGCACAGTGACGTCATAATTATTGGAGAACATGGTTTGCAAGCACAGTAAAAATTATTGTCTTGATTTGCGTCTACCACAAGTTCACCCAGACTACCACAGGGTGCCCAACTTGGACTATGCGACATAATTTACACTGTATTCTAGCAATTCAAGTAGACTTGAATGTGTAAATTAATTTCATTGCGTGACAACGCAAACCATTTACTAGAGAATAGTTGAAGTGTGGAAAACCTAAACTAAAGAGCAAAACGCAGGCGTTTTGCTTTTTGTAAAATACATATAAAACGTTTTGGCTCCACATACGTCACATTGGATAATACAGTGGTACATTTTTCAAGATTTCAAATCTCAGTTGTACGTATTCGCACAAGTTTCACCATTAAGGCTTTTTTCCATTGCCGTCGTTTTGCCCGCGCGGGCGGAGCGTTTTATTGTTTTCAAAGATATTTGAATTGCAAAGTTGATAAAAACAATATAACGCT
>JAOBAZ010263166.1:0-15358 GCA_026546875.1 Pteroeides caledonicum
GCTATATGAACAACTCGAGCTCGTGTCCCACCGGGATATCCAAACACTCGAAAACAATTAACAAAAACACTCGCGCTCGTGTTTTCATACGTTGTTTTCTCGTGTTTGAATATCCCGGTGAAACACTCGCTCTCGTTGTTCATATATTACATAAAAGTCCTTTTCCAAAGCGTTCTTAGCTTGTTTTCTTTTCTTGGTATTGTGATCAATATAACCAGCAAGCCATTTTGATTGGGTAAACTCTATAGCTGTAGGTATCTTTTAAGCTTAAGACCAAGGCGGAGATATAGTTGTAGGTTCCTATAATGTGGAACATAGCGTCTTTTATTATAAAGGGTGTTCAATAGCTTAGGCACTTTACAATCTGTTTGGTGGTATTTCTTTTTAATTGTCTTGGCGTACAATAATAACTCTAGATTTTTGACAATTCTCCTTTTTGGAGCTAGAGGGAATTGGTTATGAAGATCATGTAGTTTCTTAGGGCGATCAAGGTCGACTTCTAGAATGAGTCCTTTGTCACTGTTTTTACCATAGTGATCTAGGTCAAGCTTGTCTATCTCTCTCCGTGATAGCCAGTTAAAGAGTTTGTGAGGCAAAAAGTCGCTCATACTGCATAAAGATTGATGTAGTCGAGATATATAAGATGATATTTTGGTTGACTCATAGTTTGGTAAGAGGGTACTGTCATCCTTTGCGTATCGATGAAGAATCATAGATACACCCCCTTTAAGACCCCTTTGAAAGAACTGATACATACTTACGTCTGTTATTTGCTCATGCCTGGTGTAGAGAAGAAGTGACAAGGGTCAAGTCCGTAGGAGTTTATTGATGTTGTTCTAAACGTGCCAAAACTCATGGTACTCTCTCATAGTCTTACAGTTAAACTTGTCCCATACAGTCTGTGAATGATTTTAGTCCTCATCACTGACTCCGACTCTCATCTAGTTTACTGTAGAAACAGTCCTTAATTGGTAGAGCAGTCTCTTTAAATCTGTCAAACGAGTCCATATAATCGTATGGGTAGATACCTTTCCTTGTTGATAGTTTTAGTTTTGTCTCGTCGTCATCAGGTATCTCTTTAGTGTATTTTATGTCTGTTTCACCTAGATTCTTGACTAGATTGGCTAATGAAGACCCCATGAATTGCATACTGTCAGGGAATACAATGTCTTTTCCCATTATTATCGCCATGTATCTTTTCATGTTGTTTGGGATCACATTCAAATCGTACCTTTTATCTTTCAACTCATTGATGACACGACCAATGGAATTCATTATGATGTGTGAGTCATACGCTCTGAGATTATGAAAGAAGACGTGTAACTTCTTAGAGTGTCTGTGTGTTCTGTTACACTTTTGGTGCGCTGAACCTCGGTATTTACCAGTGACGGGACAATGGTCTCGTACTTTCACACTCTTTGAGTCATAGTCCTTCTCACAGATGTGACATTTAGTAGCAGACTGAAAGTTCTTTTCGTCATCACTATTCATGGCTAGTGGTTTATTAAACTTTTTATGGGTCTTGTCACAATACTTTCTTAGCTTGACTATGTCATTGATAAACTTATAGCCAGTGTCTTTACCTCTATAAGTGATCAGTGGAAGAGAGTACTTGTCATCAACTCTATTCACAAGTTTGATACTATATCCAGAAGCATGATGATTCTGATATTTTTTCGTGTAGGAGCCATCATACTCCTTGTCATCAGTAACAGGCTCTAGTATAGTTTCAGAGTCAGCATAACAAACTCATGGTGCCTCTAGTTTTTTGTGTCATTTATAACAACATAGTGACTTTTCTCATCTTAAGTAATAAGTAACAGGTTCAACTCTTTTTCATGATCAAAACTAGATCTCCGTAGCAATCCTTTTATAAAAGTAGCTATACCTTTTCGACTCCAGTTGAGCTGCGCTACTACATCCGAACGATGTGCTATATTTATATCGTACGACTTAACAAACCTTCTAAGAGCATGACTTCTTTGTGTTATACGTGTTCTTGGTGCTGGTATTGGGCTTCTTTGTGGTGCTTGCCTTGCCTGTCCTGGTGGTGCTGTTGGTCTGTCTAAAAGTCATTATACTTAATGACTTGGTCCCAGTTATTAAAGAACGGCTTCTTGCGTTTGTCTTTGTTTTCAATTACAAATTAAGCCATCGTTTGGATCAAGGTCTCTCCTTAGTATTCTTTTTCCAAGCTCATTCGCTTTGTATCTTAGAAAGTCATTATAAGTATAAAACTTCTTATGACCTCCTCTAATAATCTCATATGGGAGTGAGTCTGTCTGGCCCTTGGCTGACTGTTATAAATTGAATCTTTCTTTGTGCGTTTGAAATGACTTGCTCTAGTCTAGTCTTCAATATTGCTCTCCATTGAGTTACTATATATAGGTGATATTTCTTTATGCCGCTTTGCTTGGTTCATCTCAACTGAGTTACTATATATACTTCTCATTTCTTTAAGCCTCTTTATACTATATACTTAACGTTGCCTAAGCCATCTCATAAAAAAGACTGTTCCTTTTAGCATCTTCATGTAATTCTATCTCTCTGGATGTGGAAAATAGTCTTGATTCGTAGAAGTGACGTGTTTTTCCTTCTTTTATGACACTTAGACCGTGTGTGTCTTTTATACCTAAAGCACGGCAAATAAGATAGGCATGATGACTGTAATTACATACTTTTCTACCTTTTATAAGCTTGTTTCGTTTCATTATAGCAAATGCATGACTAAAGTATCTTACTATATGTTCCCGTTCATCAAGGTGAAATTCATGTCTCACCAACAGATTTGTTATCCATCTACTCCTACTAACAATATCTCATTATATTGCACTGGATTCATACTGTAGTACTAAATAATAGTTTTGTCTTTAAAGCATGTAAGGTGGTAGTAAGCCATTGCTTGACCCAGCGGCTACGTTAAAGGCTTTCATATAGCTTTTCATCTGGTCAGATGGGTGGTAATAGTCACTAAGCGTAGACTTATGACTTTCTATGTTTCTGTTTGTCTCTTTTAGTTGGTCAAGGGCTTGATTAGTTTCCTTCATATCAAAGTTAGCCGACGCCAACCTTTGTCTCAGCTCTTGAGAACGGTCATGCTTCTTGACTTCATCCTCATAAAACTTTTGTTTTGCCTGAGCGAGTAATTCTAAGGCTTTGTTGTGTTGTTTCACCCCGCCTTCATAGCCATTCTTATCCAGTTTATGAAACAACCACCCCCCTAAACTAAATGAAACAGCAGCAAAAAGCGTTTGAATGCTAGATACTGCTACACTCGCCATCCTATATGATTACACTTAATGACAACAATTAATAAACGCTCTCTGACCAAAATATTTATTATACAAGCTTTCGGCTGCCAGTTTGCAGCCTTCAACGGGTGATATAAAAATGATACAATGTGCAATATGAATAAATTAAATGTGAAGTGCTAATGATATATGATACTATGTTACAGAAGTTCGCTGTTATTGATTAATTATTTAAATAAATAAAATAAGGTTCTGGTAATGGTTTCGAATTGTTATCGGCATCAATAGTGTTTGCTGTATGCCAGGATTCTAATGTTTTACTTTTGCTATAATTGCCTCTGTCTATAACGTTTCCATTGTCAAAGTCAATCGTATGGGTATTACACCAAGCATGTTTTGCAATGTTTGAACCCGGTGCGTGAGACTTAACGTTTCTCATATGTTCTTTCTTTCTGGTATCAAAACAGCAACCAGTTTCCCCAATGTAACTCCACGAGCAGTCTTTACAATTGATCTGGTAAACAACATTCTTTTCTTTGTGTGGTTCAGGTCGGTTTTTTAACGACGGGAATTCTTGCAACAATGTTTTAGTCGGTTTATTTGAAACTTTGATATTGTGTTTCATTAGGATCCTAGTAATTGGTTCTGTGATACCTTTGATATAAGGGAGAACTGCAAAGCCTTTGGTGGTCGGGTCTACCAATACGAAAAAAACACGAATCAAAGTCTCTGGTGGTGATACAGTGTCATCAGTCTTTTTTCTTCCTAGACGTTTTTTAATGTTACAAATCAATGATACATGGTAGCCATTTGCTCGTAAAGTATCAGTAACTTTTTGTTCTCCATGTCTTTGTATTCTGTTTGTGTGGGTTGGTTTGCGGTAAACTGTGGTTGTTAGTGTGCCGTCTTTTCGTGACACTAACGTGTCAAGGAAAGCGATCTGTCCGTCATGTTCATGATCATTGGTAAAAATAATGTCTGTGTCAATATTGTTTAGTTCGTTGTGAAAAGTTGATATTGCATCTTTTTTGATGAGAAAAGGATAATTCCAGGACCTGATCCCACATTATCCCCTATTGTTTTATACAAACTATTTCAAAAACCGTCCCAATCCCGTCCCACCTGCTTAAAATAGTGTGATAGCTCAAATTTATCTCAAATAACGTCACCAATGAATAGGGAATTTCTCTTTTACTACAGACATAGGGAGTTCTCCACCGATGACGTTACTTTCGTTTTCATAACAATTGAGCGTTGATATAATGTCCTTCCTTTCGTTTCAATATCGGCTAAAACATTCAAAAGTACATGAGAGAATGGGTGATCCAATCATAGACTCACAAAACCCTGACATTAACGTTCCTCCAGCGAGGACCGTGGCAAGTGTTATAACAGATAAGCTGAGATCGTTAATGAGGCTCGACGTGACTAGGTCTTCTCATCTTTATTCAATGGAAGATATAACGCTTTACTAGCCAAGTCAAAAGGCCAGACACAATGCCAAGCGCGATGCTTTCCTCAACGTTGGCTGCGTTAATATTTGCTTGGGCTCCCTTCGGTGCGCCTTGGCTTCCTACTTCTGGCTTTTCTTCGCTTCGTTTGTCGTCTAGCTTGTCTTGCTCCTTTGGGGCTTCCTTTGGTGCATCATGCGTCGTCGTCACGACTGCTGCGCCCGGAGTACTGTCTAGGTTGTCAAGATGTGGCACGCTTGGTTGATGAGCATTATTTACACCAAACCTCATATGGTCTGTCGCCACAGTCGGTACATTATTAAATCCTGGGATGGGTTTGTCCAGTATTATCATACTCCAAGGCAAAAGAACTACACCAGGGCAAATGGCAGTATTCAAAACCACATGCGTGTCTCCAATGGCTCTTCTCATGTTCGATATGGTCACTGTAGAGTCTGACTGTACAACGGTGTCTTCAGCAAGTTTACCAAATATTTGTTGTGTTTGTTGTGCACGTGCACCACCGTCTAGGATTGACCATCGAGTCTTTGCTTGTGCACCCAACATACAATAGACAAGCGACTCTACGCTCTCTTGCAGCAGCCTAAGTCCCAATGTAGTCAAACCATTGCAGTGAGAGTCAATAAAGTACCGATAGTCTATCTGTGAATGCTCAATGTGCCCGCTGAAGACCAACTTGTAGCCACCCGCATCACGCCCCTTACTATCCACATCGATGCGTCATGTGGGAATATTCTCATGGACAATAGCCAAATTAAATTGGTCCAATAATGCTGGGTTTGCCATGAACTTTCCCACTTGGTAGTAGAGATGGCAGCGGGTGACGGTGCCAGCTAGGCCATCATAGTTGGCATTCGGTGTACCAATGCCACAGAGATAAGATGCAACGCACGCACCTGCAATCATAGCAAAGTATGGTTCTTTTTTATAATCAAGCTTTGGCTTTCGAATGTCGTACACGGTAGCCTCGTGTATCGTTTTACCTTTACTCCAACTCGCTCTAATCCGTGGTAGTTGTGCAAGGAAATAACGTTTGTTTTGTACGACATAAACACGAAAGTTGTTGAATGACCATGGTACGTTTGAGCATTGTGAGTATTTTGGTACCTCGCCACCAAACGTCCAAATGTTTGAAAAGTGACCTGCTTTATTCTTCTGTGGTGACTTTTTTATTTCTTTTGGGTTCCCTTTGGTGCGCCTTGTCTTATCAACGTAGGCATCTGGGTTTAGCTTGCTGCTGCTGTGAGTGCGTTTATCATAGTCATGATGTAATAGCCGACCAACCAACGGTCCAAAACGCTGGTCAAAAACTGTTTTTTTTGAAAAAGGCTGCAATCATTTGGCGATATAAAAATCTGCCCGTTGACACCGTGTACACGTTTGATGGTAAACCACATGTTGTAGAGGCTGGCTATTGGACTTTTATGATGATTAAAAAAATGTTGGAGAAACACAATGATGTGACTATCGAAGCGCTTCAACACAACGGAAAATGTAGAGTTAAAAATAATAGCCAATTCACTCTCGACTTGGGAGATCGATTAGCGTCATTGCTTGGCCGATTCACCTCGACTACATTTACGCCAAACGCAAGCGATGAGAGTTTGGGTGAAGTGAATATGAATAACGGTTTGGAGATGATTCGTGTACGATGCTCAGCGTTGGACCCAACAACATGCCAAGTACAAGGACAACGATCCACGGTACTCACCACACTACCAATCACTAGCAAACAAACGTTGTACGGGAGTACGCAAGAGTTTTCGACATTGAAGCAAAAATGGCGTTGACAAACAAATACATATGGCAAGTACGTTTTAATGTGACGGATCCAAACGACAAGCCAGTGAAAGTTGGTGGTGTGTACTTGGACTTTTACATTTCATAATAGACAAATGAGTGTTGTATGGGTATAGCGCGCATGGTGAGCAAGAGCCATTTTTCAAACGTGGGTGGTGTGATGCGTGCGCCCATTGACATGAACCTTTGGCCATTGGTAAACATCCCAGCGCCAGTGGGTAATGTCTAATTATCGTCAAACGTGACAGAGTGCATCATCAAACGACTTGTTATGCTCGGTGTGTACGCCACTAGCCATTAGTAGGGAAAGTGATCTTTGCTGCTTTTCGGCATCGCTGTAGTCCTTGCTGACAAACTCGCGAATACGTTAAACACGTCGTGGCGTAGGTGAGGTACCTCTGCGATCTTGTTTTCCATGTATCTTTTGTTCTCAGCGTCATGTCCGTCAACGGACAGGCCAATTGGAGATTGCAATTATAAACTACTTAACAGATGGTACTAAAAAGACAAAACTTATTAAAAAACTAGACATGCAGAATGTGGTAGTTAGAAAAGTAGCGATGCATGAAAGTGTACAAATGATCGTTGTGAATGAGTCTTTTACTTTTCCTAACATTTCCCAAATGTGTTTACCTTTCACGGCGCACTACGAGCAGATTTTACAAATGGGAGTGAAGTGTCATTACACATGTCTGTGTACGATGCAAACCCGTCATTCTTGTGACATACGGTATAGGTAAATGGACAAGGATGTTGTGTGTTGTGGCAGAACAAACGCTAAGAGACATTTATTACGCGCCAAGAAAGGGATTTCAGTCTGCGGAAAAACTTTACCAAAAGGGAAAAGAGGAGGGCGCCCACGTTAGTAGGAGAGGTGTCAAAAAGTGGCTCACCGCACAAGACACTTACACGAGGTACAAGGCAATCGTGAGAAGACATAAATTTAGACAGAACAAAACGGACTACCTTGGTGAACAGATGCAGATGAACCTCGTCGACATGGGAGCGTACGAAAACAAAAACAACGGATATTATTGGATCTTAACGGTGAGTGAAATCCTAAGTAGGTATGCTTTTGCGCTACCCCTCTACAGGAAGGACACTAAGAACATGACAAAAGCTGTCGGTGAATTATTAGAGGAGTTTAAGTGTAGGTTTGGTCACTACCCAAAAATGGTGAAATTTGACGATGGTAAAGAATTTTACAATGTTGGCGTCAAGACGTTGCTAAAGGAACACGACAGCGAGTATTTTTCAACCAACAGCGATAAAAAAGCCGCTGCAGTGGAAAGGTTTAATAGGACGTTAAAAACAGCAATGTGGCAATACTCTTATAGTAAAGGAACGAACAAATGGGTGGACGTCCTCGCAGACCTTGTGTACAACTACAACAACACCAAGCATAGCACGACACTCAAGAAGCCAAAAAACGTGAACAAGGGGAACGAGGAGAGGTTTGGACGACTCTGTAGGGCCAAGTGTACGCCGACACCACGCTACCAAAGTTGAAGCTGGATGACACGGTTAGAATATTAAAATATAAATCAGTGTTTACAAAAGGCTACGAGGCCAACTTCACGGAGGAACTATTTAAAATAAGTAAAGTGGTCCGAGGTGATCCAAGCGTATACAAGCTACAGGATTTGGAGGGTGAACCTATCATCGGCACGTTCTACGCGGAGGAGCTGTCGGGCGTAGACAAAAAGGACGACGTCTACAGAGTAGAGAAAGTACTAAAAAAGAAAAAAGTAAGCAAATGGCTGTGGTGAAATGGTTAGGTTACGATAGCAAACATGACTCTTGGGTCCCTGAAAGTAGCATTCAAAACCTAGGGAAATAATAAATGGCAGAAGAGTTTGACGACTTGGACACCGACAAGACGCAATGGAAGAGAGTGTACGACAACATGGACTATGACGTCCTCGCCTTGGAGAACGAAAGGCTTGAGGAAGATGACAGCCTACTCAACAAGACAACGGATGGGTCTAGGGAGTTGGAAAGAAGGCGTGAGTACATTCGAAGGCTAACAGAAGAAAAGTTTCCTGGCGTGTCCGAGGAAACTTCGTTCATTGAGGACACAAGGCGGCTGGACGAAACGGTTGACTTAGTCGTACAAAAGTTTGCTAGGGACAGTGGCATTGGAACGCTAGACAAAGACGCCCTTGTTGGTCTTAGGTTAAAGTATAAAGTCGCACCAAAAACACGCAACCTTCGCCTTAGAAAAGGTAATAAGGTGGTGTTGAATAAGCAAAGTGATGGCACCTATGTGTACAACGATGCTAATACAAATGCAGCAGCTGTTAGAGAGTTTAAAAGACTAATTAGCAACGCAATAGACCTGAACAACACCATCGCCTCAACGTCTGGTGTTGTGAATGAAGCTGAGTGCTGCAAGTGACCTTGAACAGCAGCAAGAGAGCGGTCAGCTACCAGGCTTGACAGAGAAAGAGTTTCGTGACTTTCTCGGCGAAATACTACCAAAGGAGACTGTCTTGCATAGGAGAAAGTACTTGGAGATTGAATGGGAGCATTATGCTAGGCTGAAAGACGAGACAAACGACTTGACTAAATTACAAAAACTTAAAAAGTGGGCAAAGGAAAACTTGGTCGGACTAACCGCTGAAGTCATTGCCATCGCTGGTATAATTACCACCGTTGTGGCTGGGGCAAGAAAAGCAGTGATGCGAGGTGCACAGGCCACAAGCAAGTTTGCAAAAGCAGTGGGCAATCTTGCTAAAAAAGCATGGCCTTTTATTGCGCCTATTTCAAATATTATTAGCACACTGCTGTCGTGGGGTGCCAAAGCAATGGCATGGCTGTCGCATAACCTTTGGGTGTTATTTCTCGCCGGTGCACTTTTACTCTGCAACAAAATTAAACATAAGCGTAATAATAAATGGACAAGACAAAAGAGGAACTCACGCCAACCTTCAAGCGATCAAAAATGTCTGAAATTGGTGGCGCACGCACACGACACACAACGACATTTATACCATCGAGTGCAGGGCCAGGTGAACGTCTAGTGGTGGACGTGCCAAGAATGAAAGAGTCTGCATGCCTTGGACCTGGATCATTATACTTGGTGTACGACCTTGAAGTTACAGGCACAAAGACGACGTGCAAGAACAACAGCAGCAGAGGCGTTGTGCAGTCACTCGCGGTGCGTGTCGCTGGCGAGAGAGCGTACGACAACACTGGCGAGTCAATCTACAAGACGTACACAAACATATGCCAAACGGCAAGAGAAAAGCAAGACGCTGTAGAGTTTGGTGTGGCAAGCGAAAACCTAATAGTGTTGGTGAGTGGAGATGACACGGGTGTGACGACTGGTAGTGCTGCAAGGATAGCAGACGCCCTTGCGTTTAGCATCTATGGAAACAGACAAAAAATAAGACTTGACAAAATACTCGCCGACCACGGCCTTTACACCCCGTACACCATGAACAACAACCCACAATTTACACTGACGTTAGCGCCTGCTGCAAGCGTTCTAATCGCTCAAGGTGGAGAGACGTTGTGGACGTATCGGCTCGACAACATCAAGCTAGGGTACGAGACCATTGACTATGCAGATGTGGCAAAAAATGTGACACAAACGTACACCGAAGGCAAAAGCTTGCATTACGAGCATGTAACGCTGCTAAAGACTGAGGGATGGTCGAGGGCAGACACGTTGAGGAACATTACGGTAAACGTGCCGAGAAAAAGCCTAGAGGCAATCGTATTGCTATTCACAAGACCGACGAGGACAAGCAACGAAGATTTCACCTACCCAAATGTGGACAGGGTGAACGTAAGCGTCGAAGGCGTTCCAAACACCGTCTACACACAAGACATTGACAAGGCAAGGTTTTACGAAGAGGCGTCTAGGCTGTTTTGCGGCAAAGAAACGTCTGCAACAACAATTGCAAGCTTTTTCAAAGACCGTTTCGCACTCGTCATTGACCTGAGGACGCATGCAGACCCAAGGCCAGTAAACACTGGTAAAAAGATGCTGAACTCGCCAAACGGTGTTTTACTTGAAGTGAAGAAACGTGCGACCGCCACAGACATAAACTGTCACATCTTGGTGGTTAGCGACGGCCTTGTAAACTTTATAAACAAAGACCTACAGGCTATACAATATTAGTAAGATGGAGCCACCGTTTAATATGATCATCGCAGGGATGACGGGGTGCGGAAAGACACAATATTTGCTAGAGATACTACAAACAGAGTATCGTGGTCCCTTTGACTATATTATTCTCATATGCCCTACGTTAACACGGAATAAGACTTATACAGAATGGCCGCTAAGCCGTAGTGACGCTTGCTTTCTTCCGATCGACTGTGAACAAGAGCAAGTGAACAAAGTGTTAAAATCCGTCTCCAAACTATAAGCAGGCACATCAACGTTTGTGGTGTTGGACGACTGTGCAAGTGGCAATGACTTGAAAAATAGGACAAGTGAGTTGGTTAGGCTTGGGTTTAGCGCACGCCACTACAGCCTATCTGTGATTGTCACCACGCAACGGTTTACTAGCATCGCAAAACCATTTCGTGAGAACGTTGGTGACATTTTATAACACCAACAGGGAAGACATGGATACGTTGATGAAAGGCTACCTTAGGCGTATCAGTAAGAGTGAAAAGGAGCAAATAGAAACGGACTTGAAGCGTTAGAGATTGAACTTCGCCATCCTTTTTCACATAGGGTAGTCACTCCCCAAAAATAATAGAACATTTCGATATGATAAATGGAAGACGCGGAGAAAATACTCACCAAGGACGCTCTCTTGGAAGACAGTGTGAAACCATGCGTTGACGCGCTACGCGAAGAGCTTATTAACTTGGCTGAAAATGGTGAGATGCGTCGCACGCCAGCCGCGATAAAAAAGGCTAGCGAAAAGACACTGCGCAAATGGTATGGGGAGGTGGAGAAGCAGTGAGCAAAGAAGGCCAATGAGTTCCTAACTGACTTGTTTCTTAGCAAGTTTGCCAGTCTGCTCGGTGGCTTGCAGGCGATCGAGAATGAGAAGGCGTTGGAGCAAGAGTTACAACATGACGCGCTTCTAAAACGAGACGTGATGCGTGCCGTTGAGGCTATCTCACCTTATGTACCGTTGTTAGGCATACTAAGCGGTGGCGTGACGGTGGGAAGCCATGTGTATAATAGTAAGAAGGAACCTAAGAAATATCATATAGTGTAAATGAGTCTGTTATACGGCTTTGAGGAAGTCGCCAATGAGTGTCTTACACCAGATGATATTAAGGGCGTGACTACGAACAAAGATGTCAAAGATATGATTAATAAACTATGCGTTACACCGATTAACATTACCTTCAATGAAATTGACACACGCCTAAGAACACCCACCTACTTACGCAATGGATATCCCCATGGTGTCATTTCAATTGACTCAACGCATAGTTGTAACATATACATAGATTGCATCGTGTTCGACAATGCCGAGCCAATTACTGGCTTGGAGGTTAGCCTATACATTATTGTGCAGAGGAGCAAAAATGGTGAGCTTGTCATCGATCTACCTAAAAAGAGCTTTAGAGGTCTATCACAAGACACAAGGGTATCTAAGCACAACATCATTCCTGTTAATGAAAGCATAAACTTAAGCGAGGTTATGTCAACGCAATATAGCCTTGCACAGTGCTTCACCATTGGGATAAAGGGAAGTGTGGCAAAGGGGAATGAGTCGAAGTTGCTTGGGAGTGTGTTTTATACTTAGAATGGAGATAATTTATGACATTTAGAGAAATAGCACTTTATGAAATAGTACACACAGACTTCGTGTTGGCGGCGAAAAAGGTGTTGGAGGTGGTCGACGACCCAATGGACAAAAGAGGAAAAACTACGGGACATTGCAGAAGACGTTGTTTGGCCAACCGACTGTATATCATTAATCTACACACCAAGAGAATATTACAAGAGTAGGAATATTATGAGACTTTATCAAAACTAGCGTATCATTTACGTACCGAGGATAACATTTTATAGTTATGCATTATTCGAAATTGTTAACAATATCCATCTCAAATTCTGTCAACATTATGTTCGAAAGTACAGGAGCTGGAAGAAAACGCGGTTATTGTGCACGTGCGTTAGGTTAGTCGAGGGTTACCTATTGCTGAGACACACAACGAGGTAGCGTAAGAATTATTATTGGACAACTCGCTAAATTATATCTAAGAAAACTGATTGATAAAAAAAACACAATTTCAAACTTATAGAGTTCAGTGTTCAACAATATTCTTCAAGTGTTCTGTATCTTGATCTGCGTCTCGTTGTGCTCTGAATCTTTCGGGAATGGTATCGCCTTTTTATAATCGTTTGGCGGGGAACGTTTCTCGTAGATCAGCAATGATTGAAAGCAAGTAACCAAAATACGTTGCGGTCGTAAAAATGGGCAGTTTAAAATCGAAGGTATGTACTGAAACAAAGGCCAAAATAGCAGATTTTCCGGTTTTTAATCCAATAATAATAAAAAAAATTAATCCAATGTAACACAGTGAATTGTTAATAATCCATATATAACATATTGAGTTTTCTCATATAGCTGTTCTGTAACCCAGCTACAGTTGGGTTACAGAAGTTTAGTCCAGTGCATTACGTAAGAACAATGGCAGGAAGCTATGATTGGCAGTTGTAAGATGTCTCCATTAGAGGTTTTGGTACTTATTTACTGAATTCTAACGTTCTTATTTGTTCATGATGATAACTGATAAAGCATATAGGTTATCGTAAATAAGTAACCTCCTTAAATTAACATTAATTACTTAATATACATAATCTATCTCTTTAAGAGCACGGGGTAAAAGTAGAACGACTGGAAAGTCCGAGAAACACGTGTCGTTGTAAGTGCGGTCATAAAATATGGTATAGGCCGTGGTGTTCATACAACGAGTCATAGTATCACTGGCGCAGCCAGCCTGCAAGGTCAGCCATGCTATGCAAATTTCAAATTATTATCATTATTCATTTCTTTAGAATTTCATTGTTTTTACGGTTGTTGAACATGGAAATATTTGCATAGCATGACTAAATTGTCAGGCTGGCAACGCTACTACATAGTATACGCGTCACCATGAGGAAGAGCACCGTAACATTGTGATTGTGCCAGACATTCAGCTCTGCTATGTGGAAATCGTTGGATAATCCAACGGTGGATTCGAAGAATTTCCTGACGCTGACGAACATATATTTTCCCAGATACGTATCATATTTTGTCGTTCATGTTTGATTAGGGCACCTAAATGCGCACTAAGGAGATTAATATGTGACAATAGTAATATATTAATTTGTTTATGAGCAATTCGAAATTTGCTTGCGAAGTGTTTTTATTTGCTTTATGTACAGTGGGTTTTTTAACTAGTGACTGTATTAAAACGTGTAATCTTCGAAAAGGTTACATGCTTGTCAGGAGTAGAGCGACTCCGCGTCCGTTCAGCTCTATTATAGTTGTTGTTGTGTACTATTCTCCAGGTCAAAGTGCGGAGTGTGATATAGATATGATAGAATATCTCACCATTCACTTAGACAGATTCCTTTGCGACCGTCCACCGTCAGCAATTGTAATTGCAGGAGATTTTAACAAACTAAACCTAGCTCGTTTGTGTAATCGATTTAATTTAAAGGAATCCGTCACAGCCCCAACGAGGGAAAATGATATCTTGGATTAGGCTCTGATGAATATACGAGAAAAGTACGATCCGACTTATCACTTTCCAGCGCTTGGATATTCAGATCATCAATGTTTACTTTTTGTACCAAAGGAGAAAGTCAAAATACCAGACAACCCAAACGAGTTAGACCTTGACACCCGGAATAACTTCAATACAACCTTTAACTTCAATACAACTTTGCCCTTCTGGCGTACCATAGGGCTCAGTTATTTCACCTTCCTTAATTAGTGTTCATATCAACGATCTGGAGGACGTCGTTCCCAATCTTATTAACACTGATATGTGCAAATATGATGATGACTGTACTGAGTATCCGAGCGTTGAAAGGGGTACGTGCCGTACTATGCAAGAAGATGTTGATGGACTAGATAGATAGGCAGAAGCAATAAAATAATCTTGAACCCGAAGAAAACAAAGGATATGTGGATATGTTTCACTGATTCAATTCCAGAACCACCATGCATTCGAATTGGTGATGAAGAAATAGATAGGGTTGATAGTTTTCACCTCCTTGGAGTTTTATGCCAAAATGATCTTAAATGTAACCGACATGTAGACCAGATTATAAGTAGAGCCAATAAGAGTCTTTTCCATCTTAGACAGTGCAAAAAATCACAATTACCAACAGAGGTCGCACTGGCAACCTATATTTGTAAAATGAGACCAGTATTGGAGTATGCATTGCCGGTATGAGCGGGACTTTGAGACTACTTGCAACAAGAAATCGAACGTGTAAAAACAAGGAGTCTTAGAATTGTTAATTTGGATAGAGATTATCTGAAGAAAACAAAGGATATGTGGATATGTTTCACTGATTCAATTCCAGAACCACCATGCATTCGAATTGGTGATGAAGAAATAGATAGGGTTGATAGTTTTCACCTCCTTTGAGTTTTATGCCAAAATGATCTTAAATGGAACCGACATGTAGACCAGATTATAAGTAGAGCCAATAAGAGTCTTTTCCATCTTAGACAGTGCAGAAAATCACAATTACCAACAGAGGTCGGACTGACAACCTATGTTTGTAAAATGAGACCAGTATTGGAGTATGCATTGCCGGTATGAGCGGGACTTCGAGACTACTTGCAACAAGAAATCGAACGTGTAAAAACAAGGAGTCTTAGAATTGTTAATTTGGATAGAGATTATCTG
>JAOBAZ010263277.1:0-15353 GCA_026546875.1 Pteroeides caledonicum
TATTATAAAACAGGTTTAATGGCCCATCAATTTTGACCCATAAAGTAAGGGATGCACATGGTATATAAAAATTGGAGTATTTTAATATTGTGCAAGAAAACTTCAAAATGCTATTTGAACTCTCTGTACATTCTTCTTTTGTTTCATGTACACTTATCTGTTTACAAATGCTTGCGTGGAAATATGTTTGAACAATTTTTCTGCAAGCATGGTTATATCAATATGCTTTGTGTTTTCAATCCAAAAATAAAAGATAGCAAACTTGAATTATGTACTCTTTTATACCACGAGTAGTATTCAGTATACAACGTAGTTCAACATAAATAGTAAACAAAACACGTCAGGTATTTATCTCCTTTATTTGTATGGATAACAATGGCCTTTATTTGTATGGATAGAAGAAATCAAATAGCTAATAAACTTTTAATCTAGGAACAAAGTTTTAGTGTTTGTTTTGTTATATTTTTTAGCTTTGTACTTGTATTTGTACATTACACAATGTTATGTAAAAAAATAGAGGCTAAATTAAGAACAGGTTGTGTTTACCTTTTCAAGCATAGCATCCAACAACGGCATGTTTGCTGCTTGGGCCTTGATAGTATGCGAGAAAAAAGCGTAGGTTTTGTCTGGAATTAATTGATTCACTGGCACAGCTTTGACGCCAACAATCAACGAAGCCGGCGAAAGATCTTCCGTTATAACTGCTCCTGCATTTTCATACTCTGCCATGGTGTAAGCTCGCCTCGTCGAAGGTTGAACAAGAACTTTAATTCCTTTACCCACAAGGTCATTTACGTGTGCTGGTGATATCGGAGCCCTTCTTTCCCAGACGTTAATGTCCTCGCGTCGTATTCCCATTACAGCAGTACTTTCACGGACTGAACGGCTCGTACAAAGTTTCCGAGTCTGTAGTTTTTGTAGGCTGTGTTTAGCCCTGCTCCTTCCCACACGCCACATTACGTTAAGTATGTAATAAAAACAATTGACGACTCGCCTTGGAACTATACTTTATTAAAAAAAAATGACCAAACCAGCAGCTAAAAGTCTCAGGTCGGTGCCAATGTAATGTTTCTTACATAAAATGTTTCCCAGGTAATTTTCCCCCTGACACACATCCTAACACGCCCACTTTCGCTCCTCCCAACACTGGCTGCGCGCATAATTTAAATCACGCGCGCGGTGCGTGTACTTTACCGACCTAGGCGACTTTACACCACTGTATGATTATTACTCTTTATACAACAATCTTATTAAAACAAGCAATTTGATTGGATTTGAGCCGTGCGTTATTAAAGTATAGATGCACAGATGGCGTCATCAAGACTTTGCTTGTTGCTTTTCGTACTTTTTTGATGTATAAAACAGATTGGATTTTCTTGTGCGTGTGTACGTGTAATAGATCACAGATGATGTCATAGTGTGTAAAGAACAAAAAGTCACGGCACTCGACTTCGCCTCGTGCCGTACTTTTTAGTTCTTTACACGCTATGACATCTGTGATCTATTACAGTAAACACGCACGGCAAAATCCAATCTATTTGTTAAGTGCCACTGCTTTACACTAGATAAGCGCCACGTAAGCGCCCTGCAGAAAAAGTTCACAGTTTTTTGCAATGGGAGGTAAACACTGAAAGCAACGAGTAAGCGGATTCGTTTATACTAAACTTAGCAAAAGAAAACACTTTTTTTTAATTATAACCAAGATAAACCAAACTTTTTCTCTAATATACCCCAATTACTAATTAAAACCATTCATTAAAACAGGCTGTTGACCCCTGTGTCACGCCTGTGTTGACCCCTGTGTCACGCCTGTGTCAAGATAATCACGAGGATAATCAGCGTTTATTTATTCTGCACCACAGTCGTCGAGCCGTCACTGCCAAAGAGTTACGAACGGTTTATCCGGATGGTTTAAATATGCGTTATATCTGATTCAACTGAAAGTAGGTCTTTTAGGTCGTTTGTACGACAACTATAAGCCATAGCCAGCTTTTTTGGTAAAAACTGCAAGAGTGACGTCATCTTCACTATTATCACATTATGTCATAATTGCCGCAAAGAACTGTGGGGAATTAATTAACTGGCGCGCGCGAGGGTAATTTATAACCATGGAAACCAAAACTCTACATGTCATTTTTGAGTGATTGGTCATGAATTTTGTAACTTTTAATATTTTGGCTTTATTTTTTTTATTGTTTTTTGTTTCCAATGTATCCTCAGAAGGTAGGTAATTTGATGACCTGTTTTAATATTATTCTTTAGGAAAAAATACTATTTTCGTCTATTTTTTTTAACGCTTCACACAACTTTTTTTTATATTTCTTTTATAAATCACTAAAATAAGTTGTGCAAGAAGTCAAACAAAAATGATAAAGAATAAACGTTTTGCAAAAAGAATTTCTTCTTTCATATGTGGTATGCAAAAATTTAAGCTAAGAAGAAACGGTTGGCGAATACTTGTTTATTTCTTGGTGAAAATACGATTTAAAAGGCGACAACGATGATTGGAGAGTAAAACGGAAAAACCTTTTTTGTTGTGTTACACTTCTGAAAGTTTAATAAAGTAAAACGGTTAATTATTGCTGCAAAATACAAGCGTAAGTTTAAAGTGGTTTAAATACTGCAGGAGTTTTGTTCACATTGGAATTACGATTTTGCCACATTCTATCAGCTGTATTCTGCCTGGATTTTAGCTTTTCCCAAAAGTATCCCTGCCTGTGGTCTGTGGAGTGAGCAGAATCTCCTTTGGCTTTCCCTTGTTCCGCTTGACTATGTCACTGTTTCTAGGATCTTGTACAGCATCCTGTTAGTCTTAGGATCCTGTAGGATCTTACAGGATCCTGTTCAAGATTTCTACCAGGGACATATCTATATGACTTTCAAAACTATACTGTTTTAATTTCAGGAGAAAATGGAGGTAGCCATCTTTATTCGGGATCGAGTAATTCCAGACAAAGCCACGATGAAGACTCTGAATCAGATGATCATGCCAAAACCAATCCTTATTCACCCACACCTGGTAAATTAACACCAGATCATCACCCCTCAAATGAAGGTTCTGGATCAGATGAGGAAACCTACGCTCATTCATCTACATCTGATACCCTGAAGTCAAACGACCGCGGATATAAGAATTCTGGTTATGCTAAGAAAACCTCTGGAGTTCCGGCGGAAGAAAAGACTTTGATTGAGGGAACCACTGGGTCAGCGATGGGACTATCTGAGTCAAACGAGGAGCTATCTGGATCGGCAGAGGGACCCTCAGGGCCAGTGGATAAGCCCTCTGGGTCGGCTGAGTTATCTGGATCAGCAGAAAATCAAGTTGTATCAGGCGAGGAACCTACTGGAACGTCAGAACAACCACCCGAGTTCACAGGAAAACGTATTAGACCAACTAAAGAGTCAATTAGATCAACCGAGGGAACTTCCCGATCTCTCAGTGAGGAAGCATCTGTCTTAACTGACGGTAAACGCGTTATTCTTAGTAGTGCAACCACAGTACCACGCTCTGTGTACACCACCAAGGTAATTCATGTCTCTCAAAGTCCTACGGAAAGTGACCAAAAAATCACAAAACAGCTCAATGTACCTATTGAAGAAGAAGAAACAAAAATAGCTGTGCCTGAACAGAAACTGACATTTCAACCCCCCACAATCTTACCTACGACAATTTATCCAAAAAATAAACCTAAATATATTACACATACGCCTTCGTTTACTCATACTCCTGAAATATTAATTAAAGAAGGTTTCCCTACGGCTGGCTTCACGACAAAATCAAACACTGAAGTCTTTTCGGAGCCTACTACATTGACCACAGAAACAGTTTTGCAACAAAAGCCAACTACATTCCAAAGTTTTGTCAGAAATATCAGAAAGGAGTTGGATGAAGTTTTAGCGTGGAGGAAGAAACACGAAGAAAAGCTTTATAAAATAGCCATATATATCGGAGATATGTTTAAACAAGAAATCACTGGCGAAGTCCCTAATAAAACTAAGAAAAAGCACAGCTCGAGACACGCAAGAATAAAACGTAGCAATAATGACCAAGAAGATGGTTTAAGTAAAGGAATACAGAGGGAGATAGAAGGTAAGTTTTACAGGTTTATGAATGCATGGTCAACGTTCAACGACGATCGATGACGAAGCCGGTCCGACAGGTTATTCGTACCCACTGAGCTCTATAGCTATAACTGGAGAGTTTAATAGTGGTTGGTTTTTGATGCCAGTTTGGTAAGTGAAGGAATGCTTAATTTTTATAATGTGATTGAAAAAATCACATAGTGTGATTCCCGCTACTTCTTAAACACCAGATTTCAACTCACTATCACTCCTTTCACAAACGTTTTTCGTTTTCTATTTGCTATCGTTCTAAATTTTAACTCATTGACAGCGGGAGGTTTTCCCCTGGCAAGTAACGTTAGACTGAGTAAAATTGTCTGCAGTTAGACAGAGACAGAGTAAAATCTGGCAAGCGACCGGTTACAGCCGGCGTAGCCATCAACGGGTTAAAGAGATTAGCGTACTCAATTCTTAAACAACTGCCCAACCCAAATCGCGGAATGCCTTCAGTACGTCTCTGGGTCTCAGTAATGCTTTTTAGTCTTTTCTTGCAATCCAAACATAATTGACCATGACGAAAAAGATGGCGGCACGTACATCTTACCAGCATGCATTGCGAAGAATCCGCATAAATAGCTAAAAAAAGATGCCAAGAAGTATAACTAATGAAATGAAATTGTAACACAAAGGAGAAAATATCTTGTATTTTGTCTGTTCATCAAAAGTTGTTAATTTGCCTTTTTGAACGGTTTCAGACCGCAATGCATTCTGGTAAAATGTACATCCGGCTTCTTTTTTTGTTATGGTCAACTGGGGATTTTTGTTTTAGGTTTTTTTCCATGTCGTGATCCAAAGACATTGGTACCAATCAAAAGTGGCACTAGTTTCTTCAATCAACAACAATGTCTACAATGTGAATGTAACATGGGAGAACTAACTTGTAAGAATGATCTGAAGAAGTGTTTCCCTAACAGTTGTCACTTAATGAACGGAGAAATCGTACCTAACCGTGTCATCCATAACGACGGCTGCAACAACTGCTTGTGTGATTTTGGTAAAGCATCTTGTATATTAATATATCATTAATATACACGCGCAAAAATATCACAGGATTGAACAATATTGTTGACTCAACAACCCCTAAACAGTATTGATATCATGCTTGAACAAGGTTGTTGAGCGGACAGTACTGTTCATGGCTGTTGGAACAACGTTGATCATCGTTGTTGAACCTGTTAGTTCAACAACGTTGTTCATAGCTGTTGTAACATGATAAATCATGACTGTTGATAACAACAAGTAAGAACAACATTGATATCAGGTATGAACAGGTATGATATCAATGTTGATTCACCTGGCCAGCTCAAGCATGTTCAATCCTGCTGAAAACAGCATCGAACAACATTGTTAACAGCTGCGAACGGGCTGTGCGATTCTGCGCGTGTAATAGAGAACAACAATGCATTGTCCGTTGTAAATTTGTGCCTTTAGCACGGGAGTCTCAAAAAGTAGCTAAAATTCTGGCAAAAATTAATGTAGACATAGCAGCTAACTGCTTTGTGCAATATTCCCCCAATAACTATTTCTTCACCCCCCCTTTCGATGTTGTTATTTGGGTTAGTTTATGTTGGGAAAGGCATTAGAGGTCACATCATTGTGCTGGGGGCACGGAGGGCATCATAAGCAAAGAAACAAATCTGGGCGGTGAAGCATTGGTGTAGCGCGTGATGTGTCCTCCTAATTTTGTCAGGATTGTAGATAAAAAGTAGAAAACGTTCAGACACTGGACAGCAAGCTTCAATCTTAATGTATCCATTAATTGATGTTCCATTGTGTTTTGTGTAATCTAGTACTAATTTGTAATATCCATTGTTTTTAGGGAAATTGATCTGTACTCATTTACGTTGTGCTGCTGCCGGACACTCTTACACCAATTACAAATCAAATGGTGTTGATGACGCTGATCCAGAAAAGCTTTTCAAGTCTCACGTGCAATCTGCAAAACCAAGTCGTATTCCTGATATTTGTTTGGAATGCGACCATCTTCCTGGACCTTATGTTTGTGGTGTGAGACAATGGAAGACATTCCCATCACTATGTCATGCATTGTACTGTGGAGAAAACCAAAATGAAGACATATTTGAAAAAACTTGTGACAGTCTGGTAAATGGTTCATTTGCTTCTTATTTTCATCCGGTTGTCGCTTTTTTGCAATCCAGAAAAAAGTTCGGACATATTTACTAGAAATCCATTTTGTTGATTCTTACTTTTCCTTGATGAAACTTGCTGAAACTTTTCAGTAATTATGTTTAATAAACAAAATTATAAGTATGTTAAAAATTTGGGAACGAAGTAAATAATCTTTCAAGCGAAATTTAACGGTTTTAATCGAGAAATGGATTTCCATTTAAGAACTAGTGCCAGTCCTTTTTCGTGTTTTTAAGTCATTTGTTACGGCACACAGCCGTACTTTCTGACACCTTGTTCGTTTAAAACTTCTTTCTAACCGTCTTAATGCTGGTCATAAAAAGGTAACGTCATCTTCTTATACCTAATTTTTTCCTAAATCTTTAGGACCCGTGCAGGTTTGCTGCTTGTAAAGAGGACGAAAAATGCGTTGTTTACAATCAAACACCTTGTCTTGCCGGTGAAAAAACAACCTCAAGTTGTACCCAATATAAATGCAGTAAGTTTTGGCCACACAAGTGTCTTTTATTTTCCCTTCGTTCCTTCTCATCTAATCACTTTCCTTGCTTTCTTGCCTCATTCGCCAGTTTACATTCGCGACTGTGTACTTCAATAACGCGTTCTAAGTCGCGATAAACTTTCCATTTCAACAGAATTCTATTAAAATGGAAAGTTTATCCTGTCGCAGAACGTGCCATTTTGGTGCGCAGTCGCAACCCTAAAAAGGCTTATTCTTTCTTCCTGTTTCTTTCATTTCCCCGTCTGTCCGGATATCCCACCTGCTATATCATTTTGCCCATCCTTTTACCGTTTTTCCCATTTAACCCATTCATAGGCAATATGCCCACTTTTACTACATTTGTGTATGGCAACTTTTGAAGTATGAACCGACTACTGACAAATAGTAGGATAAGACAAACTATTATATAAAATATTAGCCAAAGTGGGGGTTCCAAGAAATTCTTCTTTATTTAAGATGTACCATATTGCCAACACATAATACTCGTCAAGTATTCTAATTATGCATGCAAGTACCCAGTAGCGTAGCCAGCCCGACAATTCAGTCGTGCTATGCAAATATTTCTATGTTCAACAATCGACCGAAATGAATAACGGGAATGATTTGAAATTTGCATAGCAAGACCAACCTTGCGGGCTGACTTCGCCACTGCAAGTACTTCTCTCGTTTAGTCCCCAAGAAGCTGATGTGCTCTAGTAAATCAGCAACAGATATTATGGTATGCGGTGTGGATGGCAAGACATATTCAAGTGAATGCGAGTTGTTTTCCAAGGGCACTCAACTAGCTTATAAAGGACCATGTAAAAAAAGATGCCATTTTCAGGTATACGATATATTTCTTTTCAAGAACACAAGCTCTTCGAGATTTCTTGAAAATACATTCAGTACATTCAATATTATTGATTTTCTGTATCACACTTGCTTTATATGAAAATATTTGCATGGGATGCCAGAAAGAAAAGTTTACTAGGCGCTGTCTCTCTCCCCAACTGTTACTACCAAAATAGGTGACCTCCTTAGGGAAGACGAATTAGGAACCAGGGAGGTTGCTTTTTTGGTCAATGGGAATTAGAGACCATACAAAAATGAAGGAGACTAGAA
Organism: Pteroeides caledonicum; assembly: GCA_026546875.1. Taxonomy (NCBI): domain Eukaryota; kingdom Metazoa; phylum Cnidaria; class Anthozoa; order Scleralcyonacea; family Pennatulidae; genus Pteroeides; species Pteroeides caledonicum. The sequence continues at coordinate 7,871 of JAOBAZ010263277.1, forward strand.
GGGATACCATCCTTTTCTCATCCTCTATGGTCCTATTTCCTCTCCCCCAAAAGTGCCGGCAATGCAGGCTGTTTTTAACGCTTTAATATACGTAGTGAAACATTAAATTAAATTTACGTTATGGTTTTACAACCTACTTTTCACTAAATTTCGCTTTTGCAATAAAAGCGCACGCGTCAAAGCCCCCCGGAGTTTTTCTTTTTCGGGAAAAATTTAAAATGTTTAAGTTGTCGTATAGAAAACTCCCAGAAAAACATTTGAATCTGTTTCCAGGTTTGTGGAATCGAGAGTCGCACAATTCCGACTCGATGTCAAGCACGCGAAACAATGTCCTATATTGATTACTTTGGTCCTTGTGAGTACCACTTTACAACCTCATTAATATGGGAAGATAGCAACGGTGAAATGTCGTACAATAATCAAAGATGTGATTTGGTGTACGAACACGAAAGATGTAGGCAATTGAAGTGTCAGACTGTTGTCCTTCCTCCCGGGGCTTGCTGTCCTGTTTGTGGTAAGTCTAAACGAAAAGTTTGTCAGTGATTGATCGATTCATTGTACCACAATTGACAATCTATACCCGATTTTAACTTTAAAATAGTGAGATTCAGATTTGACTTCCACTACCGTTACCGCTACCTCCCAGAGTTTCATTTCTTATCTGATTGGTTAATCGTATGAATTAAACTCATATGATTGGTTAATGGTCCCCAAATGGTAGCGGTAGTCAAATCTGAATCTCTGTAATGACGTCTAATCTCGGTTGGTCGAGTAAATGTGATTATGTACGAATGGCGCATTCCCATTAAATTGCGTTCATAATTCAAATGAAATAAGCGTTAAAATCGTTTTCTGTGCCAGTATAACCCATAGGTATAACCATTGTCTCGAAGGTCTTGATACAGAATAAATGAGCAGCACACTCAATCGCGTCGAAACTTTCGAAGTTTTTGTCTACGCAGATCGCATTATCCATCTGGCTCAGCCAGTAAACAGTGCGCTCTACCCAATCACTACGCTGAACTGGGCGGTCCTAACAGTGAACTGTATATTTTTGAATAAAAGTATGGAAACAGATTGTACATTAAGTGTTATGAAAAAAGTTTGAGTGCTGCATAGGCAGTATAAAATACAAAATCAAACAGCGAAATGGTGGTTAAACAGACCTAGCGTTAAACAGACTATACCATGCAGATTAAACGGATGTATAGGGCACATTAGGATATTCGTTTTCATATCGATCGGTGAATGACTGTATATTTTACACTATGGTCTATACATAATCTCTTTTCAGGTGCCGCCCTGGTAGTAAGTGTGAACTCATCCAATACTACACCAATACGACTAAACAAAGTCCAGCAGTTCCTCCTTAGCATACAACACGAAGTATCCCAGCAGCTTTGTAAGGTTTCCATCGACCTCACCTACACAATGGATATTCTGGTTGTACTACAGCCTTACAAAATGAACCGACTGAGCGCGTGTGACGATATGGCAGAAGAAATTGTTGATACAATTAACTTCCGAAAAGAAAACGTTGAGACAGACATTCTGGCAGTCCTGGGCTCAGCGACAATTGTCAAGAAGAAGCAACTGGAAACGATAAACGATGATTTTAAAATATAAAACGCAATCAGCTTTTTTAACTTTTAATCAGTTGTAACCAGTATTTTGGTCAGAATTAACAGTATATATTTTTATTACTATGCTTTCAAATGTTATGTTTGTTCGCTATTCCTAATGGAAATTTACTTTTGATAAATTGTTCAAATGGTTTTTGCTTTGTGTTGCTTGGAAAAATTTCCAGTATTAAATTTCTTGGTATTTTCCTGTAACACGAAATTTCGCCATTTTACCAGTTTGTCTCATGCTAATTGAAACACGCTGGTTTAGGCAGCATTATTAAAAGATAGTTCAACAAACTGGTGTAGAAACCTAACAGCAGTTAGTACAGTAAGTGATGATTCGTAAAGGTCTTATAAATGATCCGTTTTTACGACTCTTTGCACAGAGCAGCGGTCCGAAATCCTGAAGGTGTCAAGTTCACACCTTATCATTAAATTTCCCTCGGGTGTATTACCAGGCATTCGGCTTTTCGTACATTATATCTATTATTCAAATTACCAATCTCAAACTACTACAAACTACTTTCTATTTGAGAAAACATATACACGTTTTGAATTGCAGTTGAAGCATCGGCCCGTTGTAGTTTGTTATACTGTCACAAACGACTTACGAAGATAGCTTGCACTGACTCAAATAAAACCAAAGGGAATCAAACGACACGACAATACGCCTGTAGCAGTTATCTTTTAAAATAAGGATTCCGGTAATACACCCTTTCGATAATAACGTCCTTCGGCCCGGGAGGTCGCTCACATGAAACGTTAGGCAATCGCTTTACGACTTTTACTCACGACAGCGAGGCTCCCAGGCCAAAAACCACTCATGACGTAATTATCGAAAGGATGTATTGCTTTTATTATAATTTTAATTATCTTAAAATGAAAATGGTAGCTCCGAAAAATTTTCATGTGACTCCTCTGTGTTGGTCGTAGTTATTTTCTCCTCTTGAAAACCTTGCAAATCCTGGTTAATGTAAAGCATCTCTGACCAGACATCTTGTTGTTCGGACGCTATTAAGTTAGTACACTTAGGTCTCTTTCGAAAAGCCATACAATGTGTGTGCTCATCTTTGTGGTATTTCCATCTTACAAAACCAATAGACTCAATGGCTGTTTTCCATGACTTCATCATTTTTGCATTTTTATTCTGGTGGCTAGAGTCTGGGGTAATAATTAACAATAACCCTCCATCTGTTAACAGTTGGTGGGCCTTTTTACAGCATTCCCATCTCTGTTGTTTGGCTGGTAAATATGTCAAAAGCAAACAGAAGACAACAACATGGAAAAAGCCACCAGGAAGTTGTCTAACAACACCTTCATTGATAAAACTTTGTAGTTGTTCTGTAGTATAGTCTAGTCCTGTGGGATGAATTTTGGCATCTTGCCTTTCACAAACATCCATACTAAGAAAATCACCAGTGTACACAGTCTAAAAAATTTGAATTATATGGTCAAAGTCTAAACAAGAATTACACACATATAAATATACTGCCAAAAACCATTTACTGGTCATAGCAATAGTAGTATTACTTTTAACTTCTACCTTGAGTACTTTTCAAAATATTTCTAATTTTTCTCAAGTATGTTTTTCCCTGTGTATGTTTTACTCAAGTGAATTACTAAAAGTTACAAATTCAAAAGAATTTTCACTGCTGTGTGAAGTACAGTGAATATTACTTCAATTACATAGTACTTGGTAATTGAAAATTAAACTTGTCACCTTGTCTCCTGGGCAAAGATCAATTGCAACTGGTATAAATATTTCAGGGAATTCTTTGAATGGATTGAAACAGCTACCAACGTCTAAAAGAACTAGTTTGTCCAATTCCACTTTGCTGTCAAATAAGATAAAGACTAGCATATAATATATACACATACATACACACTTACATACAAACCGGTACATACACACATACATACATACCGGTATGTACATACATACATACATACATACACACACATACACACACACAACATACACACACCACACACACACACACACACACACCGCATACACAACCACACACATGAAATCTCACATTCAAATCATCTGTAAGGTCTGTTATTTCGCTGGAAAATACAACGCCAAAAGCCATTAAAAATACTCCATCACCAAAAAAACATTTAGCTGTATATGTAAATAATTAAGTATTATTAACCAACGCATTGCTGAATGGCTGTACTGGTAACTGGCCACTTCACAGATTTTACTCTCAGTCTAATACAGTAATAGAGATTTTACTTTGTTGAATATCATACAATTTTACTGGTCAAGGGAAACCTCCTGCAGTCAATGGGTTAATAAAGGAGTATGTTAAGACTAACTCTTTAACCCATGTACGTGGGAAGGCCATAACCAGCCACTTAAAATATTTTACTAATTTAATGCCAGTTAATTTTCCTTGTCAGGGAAAAACCTCCTGCTGTCAATGGGTTAATATAAATAAGCCCAAAGTCTAAATTCAGTCCAAGGTGGGCTTCTCGTGGGTGCAATATTGCAAACAATGTGCCTTCCTGTGTCTCCAAAAATATGCTCCCATACCTTTGGCTATGACCCACCTTATCGCATTTTGTTGTTGTTGTACTGCTTTATCTACACAACTACAGTTCTTGTGCTGGTCTAAGTTCATCAAAACACGTCTACAATGTTTTCTAGAGCATTTCTCTTGACCACCATCATAGAAGTACTCAACAGACACTTGCTTGCACCACTCTATCCTTCGTAGGTTGTTGGTACACCAGTGTTCCACAGCAAGCTCTTTCATTGCTTTTGCATACTGCTTTAATAAACGCTGGTTTTTACAATGTTCTTGCCATACAGATTGAAAATCACCATGTGCTAGTTTTAAATAAACATGTACAGTACATATATATTGGCAACAGAAAGGGGAAAAGTAAAACTTAAGTAATATGCAAAATATTAGTAAATAATTACACTATATATACCCTGAAATTTATGGCTATAGGGCTATGGGAATGAAAGTTTACCTGTAATATCATCCAGTCTGTATGGCTGAAAAACTGCCGCCTATATTCATTGTTTAAAATGTTTCATTACAGACTGCCCCCTGGCCATAGTCCTTGTTCTCATAGCCTGATGAAGCAGGCTGTAAATGTAAATTTGTTGTAATGTAAAAAAATGTAAATCATAATTAATATTGAAACCAGTAGTATAATATAATAAGTTAAAACATACGATATTGTCAGTTGTGTGAAAATAACGTGAAAAAATTCACGAACCTTTGTCGACATTCTTTCTTAAAGTACTATGGACATTTTTGATAAAGTCTGCCAACATTTCGTGTTTATTTTCAACGTAACTTTGATCATGAAGGTCTTCTTGTGCGGCTAAATCATACAGGAATGGCACATCAGACGCCATCATAGACGCCATATTGGATTATACCGCGTAAAAAATACTATGGATACTTAGGGTCTATAGGATACAAATTAAGTAAAAATTCGGGTTATCCGTAAGGCCAATTACTTATTAATTCCACGCTAGATATAAATTGACTTGAATTATTCTTGCGTTGAAAGATAAGATGGGTTCAAACATTCAATAAATTATTCCAGTTTGTAAAGATACCATAAAAAAGAAAAGAAATACAAAACACTTTGCTTTTAAAAAGACTGTTTCAACACTTTCAACTATATTGGTTTTATATGGTTCAATTCCGACCGAAGTCTCGAAGATGACAAGTAGGTTTGGCACGACCTTTGCTATGGAAAAGCTGATAAAGTACGTTTATGCGCTGTCTCTTGTTTCTTTTCTTGCTGGAGGGTTTATGGGAATCTACAGTCGATGGCAACATCACTCATCGGATAAAAGTTTTGAAATATTTGGTGCAGTTACATTGGCGTCTTTTCTTTTATCGTTATTACTCTACTTTTTTGACTACAAACAACTTGCTAAAAGCATTACTAATTTTTGGATTGGCCTCGTTTTCAGTGTGTTGACCTTCACATCTATTGCTTACGACCATTTATTTAACTCAGCACAAGATATTAGCATTGTTGATATGCTTTTAATTGGCAGCACGTTTATCCACTGCTTTGGAAGCCTGCTTGAACGAATTCATAATTATGGAAACATTGAGTTTCAACTTTTGACATCCAGAGAAGTCTGCCTCTTACTTGGGTTTGCTACTGGTAGCCAGGCCTTTGAACATATTACACCAACACTGCTTCTTGCTTTTGCCATTGCTTGTAACCTAGTAGCTGTCCATTTAAAATCAGCTCTGTCATTAGTTAATGCTTTCATGACAAGTATCCTTGTTGCCGTGGAGTTTTTCCCAGCCATCAAAGTGCAATACAACCCATTTTGTTTAACAAGTTTTGCAATATGGCTTTCATTTGAAGCAATTATTGATATGTATTTCTCAAAATATTCTACCGTAGATAGATGGAAAGGCTTTCTTACATGTGGAAAGTGGAGAAGAAAATTATTTGTGCTTTTGATATTCTTAGGTGAACTAGTCTACGTAATATGTGCAGCCCAAGTGACCATAAACCATGACCGTGCAATTGTCATAGCACCCATATTCCTTGTGTTTTTGTTATTTTGGTTGGCTGGCCACCTGGTTTTCTTCATTGATTGTTGGGGCTTTGTTATCAAGCTTGAAGAATGCTCATTAAGTCTGAAAGAAGAGTTTGACACCAACACAATGTTGGACATCCTGGCTTCAAGAGGTGTCCGTCATTTCTGCTTGATATCAAAATTAATAGTGCTCCTTGCTGTTGCAACAACAGTTCTTTTAGCAATACCTTCCTGGCAGGTAACCAATGCCTGGTTTATAAGTTCCTTTCTCATTGTTATGCCAATAGAGTCCATGGTCTATAGTGTGTTATCCAGTTTGGGTAAATGCCTAGGGGGTACTGCAATTGGCTATGCCATCATCATTCCTTGTTCTGACTACAGTAAAGATGGTTTGGTGGTTGTAATTCCAGAGACAATGTTTCAAATGATGAACAGAACTGCTGTTGAACTTGTCAGTCTCATTTCTGGATTTTTCTCAGAGCATATCATCCATAATTTTGGCACTGAGTTATGTACAAGTGGGCTAACTATTCAATCTCTAGAGTCAAAGTTACGTCCATTTTTTGCCCAGCGTGTGCCTCCAGGTGTACCTTATGACAGCTACTTTTTGTATTTCAGTGGACCTGTTCATGATAATGGAGACTGGGCTCTATTGGAAAACAATGCTTTTTCTTTGGCACAATTGTTAAGCCTTTGGGAAGAAGTAAATGGAGAAACCAGATCAAGACTTATTTTAACACTTGATACAAAGAACTCCGACAAGTGGCTCCCTGAAGTCAAAAAATTGAAAAAGTTCTTTGTTAGTCTGCAAGTAGGGAAATTACTAGAAGGTGGGGATGTTGAAACACCTACTGTACAATCAGTTGGGGAAACAACAAAATTATGGGTCAATTTTAATTCATTTAGTGAAAATGTTGAGAAAATAGATGTTAACTCAGCAGATGCCAAAGTAAGACTTCAGTATGCTGTTTCAAGGTGCTGGTGTGATTTTCGATTTCATGTACCAACTCAAAAAGATATCTCACATCATATTGAGGAAAGCTTTCCAACAGTTGTTCAACCAATTATGAGGTTCTGTAATAAGTTTCCCCAAATGTCAGATTTGTTCTGTCTTTGTGAAGGATTTGTTGGTTTTGCCAGAAAAATGAAAATGAGATGGCTTCCACCCCTTACTTTAGACACTGGCCATGGATTTAAACTTATAAGGACAATAAACAAAATTTAAAAGCAAATACATCATTTGAAACTTAAAAGTGGAGAAAAAATATATACAGTACCAGAATATATATATATATATATATATATATATACACTACAC
>JAOBAZ010263388.1:0-15327 GCA_026546875.1 Pteroeides caledonicum
ATACGTGAGCAAAACAACAACATATTTGACATTTCATATATTATACAGATCAACAGCAGATAAGAGGCATCATTTCATCGTTTTGCTCGAAATATCCAACACTATTCCGAGTTTCAGAAAAAAACAAAATCGCTTTCCAGTTTTTTTCGGTTACGAAAGGTCAAATTGAATGAATTAATGACTATACTGACCGCACCACCCGCGATAAAGCGTTTCCCGTGATATAATGTACCTGCTCAATTCTCCCACTGTCTTGTTTTAAAGATGTTTATTTTTTACTTTTAATGCTATTTAAATGGTATTTTGTTACAGGAATATTAAAACCCACTAAATCTGAAATGTTTACATTGCATAGTAACCCTACATACTTACAGCATAGTTTCTAACATGCATCATATACTGTAGACACAGGTATGTGATAAAGAGGTTATCATACCCGGAATGAAACGACATCAGTTTTATCGCTTTCACGACAATATCACTAAAGTCCCTCATTCGTTTCACTCAATGAGTATAATTACAAATATTATTAAAAATATTTTGACTAGATGTTAGCTTAGCTGCTGATGGTAAGCTATCCCACAGAAGGGCGCCACTGTAAGAGAAGCTACGCCTAAGATACTCTGTACTTGGCTGAGGTATTTTAACATTTACGTCAGAATCGCGTAAGTTGTAACCATGTGTGCTGGATTATGATTTCCATCGGCCAACTATGTAGTTTATAGTATATACTTTTAAATCTGCCACTGGAAAACAAACATTTAAACGGAAGTGAAAAAAAGAATTTTGCAAAAAGCACAAGAAGGCACGTGATAAAAATCTTTGTATAATGTTGTGAAATGTTGAAGATTGACATATATGTGCCGTGCAATGCGTCAAATATTCAATTGAAGTCTATCTGGAATAAAAGTTAAAACCTGTTGACATGAATCCACATCTGCGTTGGCTTTGATGTGATGTTGGTGATATGCCGTATTCCATATCAAGACGTATAGCGGTGTGACATAGCTGATAATCTTTTATACGGCACCTACGCGCTAAGATCAACTAATATTAAATATCTGAAAATATCTGCAAAGAATATTATACACATATTTGGATTAATTTGTATACATAGCTACATAACAAATACATATTTTTATAACAAATATTTTTACTAATTATGATAACTTTTCACTACAAAACATTACACTGTAACTCTAAATACATCGCACTTATAGGGAGCGTCTGAATATCTGAAATTCTAACCGGCCATTGTTGTTCGGCTTGTCACATGATTGTGGAGAGACAGACCTATTAGCTATTACAAGTATGCATATAAGTAAAACAATTATAGTTGTTTAAAATGGAAGCAGCGGAATTTACTTAAACATTTTATGATTGCATCCTAAAGATCATTTAAAATAATAAACTACCAATTATGTAAAACTTCGTTAACCTTGCTTCATTTGTAAGGCATCCAGGTTTGTTTGATATGCAAATATCAAACTTATAACATATCGCATTGCATAGTGAGTTTTTATAAGGCACAGTTATTGGAGGTTTACAACGAATTTTATTTTTACAGTATGGGTACAAGTCATAGCCACACACCCAGTAAGTACATTTTACGTATCTATCACGTGCTCACCGTCAGAGCAAACTGTACTTCTTGCACAAACTCATTATAGGTGGTGTGCAACCATTCACCAGAGAGTTTGAGACATGGATTTCCGCCATGTTGGATTACATTTGAATTGTAAACTGGAAAAATCCGAACAAAGCAAGATAACCAAGTGATAGTTCATCATGTTAGAATAAGATGATCTTTTTATGTGCTCATAAAATGGTTAGGTGAAATTTCCTGTTTTTCCACTTTAACTGTTATATGGAAATTTAATCCATTATAGACGCAAAGATATAAGTTATATAATGATGTTTTTTTACACATAGTTTCTAGAACAGCAAAGCAATTTTTTTTTGCGTCAAGACGGCAACTGCCAATTAAAGAGTAATATACATATATGTCTTCATATGAGTAAATAAATTTATATATAGATACACTTCAAAAAAGCTGTTATTACGGATACGTGGGTAAAGCAGATGCAAATAAGATAAAGCAATCTGTAATGCCCCGAAAGCCCCACTCACATGATTCTAAACAAAATAATGTATCGTTTATACTTTTGTGTATGGAAACATGTCAGTCTATTAGGCCATTACAAATTGCATCTCCTCGAGTATTTATATAACATACTAGCCATGAGTTTGTTTACCTCCTACACATCAGGCAAGCCTTGTAAAATTTAAGCAGGATTTGCTGGAAGGCGATCTTAAAAGGAGGGGTTCTCCAGCAGTAAATAAAAGGATTTAAAGATGATGAACATAGTGCTAAAGTATTAACCCAAGGGAAAAATAACAACAACTTTGGACGTGTTGTTAAGGGAGTCCACCGATAGTAGAAGGGAAAAATTAACAATGGAGCCCAACAAACAACAAAAGCAACTATAACAATTACGATTGTTTTAACAGCTTCAAAGTCTGATAATTTTATCTGATTGTTTCGATACATTCCTGGAGAATGTTGTCGAGCAATTTTCTCTAAATATTCTTTCTGTTTTGTTGACTTCCTGAGCTGAGTTTTGGCAATAATAAATAGTCGAAGATAACCAGGAATTATCAATACGATGATTAAGAAAAGTACATAGCACTGTATAATTAGTCTTACTTTTTCTTCTAGCAGCAATAGAATTCCACCAAGTATTCCTGTTGTCCATAATATGAGTAAGATAATATAACCTCGTATTTTTGTCATCATAAACAGGTATTTTAAAGGTTTTGAAATCATCAAATAACGATCAATCATTACAATAGCCAAGTTCCCAGACTCAATAGTCAATGAAATCCAAGTTAATATTCTTCTTCCGTTTTCAAAATTCTCGTTTAGTTTTTCCCTTTGCTTTAGTTGGTTAATTAACGTAACAACGTACAATGGTTGAATAACAAGACAAACAACGAGATCTATTAATGCCAAGCTACACAAGTACAAGTTTGTTATTGTTCTCAGTTTTCGAAAGAAATAGTAAGAAAGGAGAACAAGTATGTTACCCATACTTCCTGCAACACTGGAGATAAAGTTGAAAATGCATGGTATCATTATTAACTCTATTCCAGCTTGTTGGATCGTTACTTTCCCCGTTGTCGAGTTTTTGTTCATATTCTTTGAATTTCGTTGATATTCATGTGTGCTTGATAGAGGATGGCTTGTTAGTGGATATATGCTAGCTACATGGCCTGGTAATGTTCTAGTGTGTTAATCCACACTAAACTTGAGAGTGTCAAAATATTTAAACTAAACCATCTGATATGCTCGGATATAGATTATACTTTAACTGGTGACAAGATTAAGAGAAAAAATAAACTGTTGAAATAAATTATAAAACATCGATTTGTTTATCTTTTAAAAGATTCATCAATTTTGTGTTGACTATAAAAACAAACTGTTTATTCTGAAGTATAATTTCAATCGTAGTCTGTAATTTCTCTTACTGCGACATAAAATGACGAGTTGCGTAGGCAGTGTAGCTAGATCAAAAGGTTTTGTGTCATCACAACTGCCGCCACTTATGGCTGTTCAGGATTAAGTTGGCTCGAAGACGTCTTCCCTCCAAGAATTTGGTCAAAACGTCACAAATCCTGATACAGACATGGATGACTGTTCACATTGGAAGTAATAGTATTATTGATATACTTATTGTAGTTACCTGGGTGGTCGCATCTTTATAACACAATTTTTCGTAAATATATTACCAGAAAACCTAATGATATGTCGAGAATTTTCTTATATACGTCATATACGTCTTAATCACCCTGGCCACATATTGTTTTTAATGTTTTAAAATTAGTAGTTCAGATGGACGGGGAGATAACAAAAAATTGATTTATCTGGAAGGTAATAAAAATACAGAATGACGAAATACTCATAACACAGAGCCCATACATGCATTAGTTGATCGTGTCCTTGTTTTCTTTGCGAGGATTTTAATTTAAAAAACAATTAACAATTATTCACCAAAGTGGAGGTGAATAGTGTCGGATATCTACCGAGACGGGCATTGTTTTAGCATATACCGTTTAAACTATTATTTTTTAGAGTCAATAATTCATTCAATCTCATCTTTGGTAACCGAAACAAACTGGGAAGCCATTTTGTTTTATCTGAAACTCGGAATAGTGTTAGATATTCCAAGGTATAGTAAGCAATCAAATTGCTTAAAGAGTACTATCCTGACTTTAAGTATGTGCAAATTATATTTATCATAAAAATATCGATAAAGATATTGCCATATTGATAATTCCATGTATCAAGAACAAAACCTGAATATCAATAAGCAGCCAACAACATGAAAACATGTCTTTAATATAACAAAAATTCTGAGAAGTACTGTCACCTTAAGTCAAGTTATACGCAACCTACTGCTACAACTGCGTCGACTGTAGTCGGAGGTAACCAGACGGCTCCCCTTTCGTTGGCTACAGCCTATAAGGCTGGAGTGGGCGCCACTCCTATCCCAGAAACTGTTGATTTTACTGAGGGAGAAAAACCGGAGAACCTGGAGAAAAACCCTCGAAGCACAAGAGAGATCTACTCACTTGGTTAGGATCGAGATCAGGGTTTTCTCAGGCGGTCACCAAGTACAGGTGTGGTTAACCCTGACCAACAGGGCTTAACTAGCGGGGTGAGAGGCAGCTAACCAGTTCACGCAACCACATGGAACAAGTCGTTGAAACACATATCACGGTGCTTCGCAATTATCATCAAATCATGTGACTGATCCAACATGGAGTAAACTATATTAAGCTGTACAGCAGTGCAAACAGGTAAAGAAATGAATGAAAGCACTAAAATACATCAGTTGAATTAAAACATTTAATTAGAAACAGACTGCATTGAAACATCTATGCCGGAATACCATGTCTGTGGGTTTTGAAATTTTAAGTCGGTCACGGCCATATTAAACAAACATTCCGAACGTACAATAGCTCACTGATAAATATATAATTAAAAGCTACAGTCATAATTAAACGCGTTTAGCTTAATAATAGGTTCTGAGAAAAGTTTAGGTGCGTAGGCAGTATTAAATACAAAATCAAATAGCGAATAGCTGTTAAACGGCCAAATGGGTTGAAAAGTAATGTTGACGTTTCAAGCGAATTAGGGCATTGATCAGAGCAAAATGAGGTTCGAAAATAAAATGACGGTGTTTTAATTCGAGCTTGGGGGCATCTCAAACTATAGTCAATCGTGTTTAAGTCAAGTAGAAGACTGGGATGGACGGCGATAACATTCAAATGGTATTGAAAACAGATGTTTGACCTCTCTGATAAACAGAAATTTAATTAACGATTTTCATTTGGATTTTTCCCATGTAATGTCGCTCGCCTCACTTAGGATGAGAACATTTTTCAAAAAAATTAGAATTTTTCAAACAATTTTTATTACTGTGTTAATTGCTGGTTCATGAAATTGGATTGTTTTTGTAACTAAATAGTGCAAGTAATTAACTCATTTCTTTTAGCAGTTATCAGCGCAGCGGCTAAGTTACAGAGTTAGAATAAACTATGTTGTTACGCCCTATAAGTATTCTTACACGATACAGGTTTAATGGTAACAAAGTTGTAAGTATGCTGTGGCTAACGGAGGGCATCATTGAGAGTTTCCGACAATCTTGCTTGGTCAGACAGGCGTGGGTAATCTGCGAATGTATCGACATCTAAATAGAGTTTCTACAAATAGAAAGTAGGGTGCGTCAAATAATTACCACTGATATATGAATTTACAAAAAATTAATTTATTGTGAATTTTTAGTTTTTTATTGTAAAATACAATAAATATGGATAAATTTCAATATTATACCTGGATAAATCACACACAGGCAGATTTAGAGCAAAAATTGTTTTTATCGAAAAAATATTAAATGTACTTGACAAAAAACCGAAATGTCTTCTATTGTGTTTTAAAAGTTCTTTGGTTGTTGATACGGAATGATGTCTTGAGTTATCGTAAGATTATACAATGAAACTTCAAATCAGCAAAACTAAATATGTCCAAAGTACGTCATTTGCTAGGGTTTAGTATTTAAATTTAAGCTTTCCATGTAGTTTTATTATAATTATTAATTTATTATATATTTTTAATAATTTATTATGTTTTTTTTATCTCTAATAGTTACGCATTCGACTATACGCACTATGGCCGCCAATTACAATTTAGCTGTGTTTATTTCGCGAACCAGTTCGGTGACTCTTCAATTTTTTTCTTTCAAATGTTTTGATATCTAACTAGGAATCAATAGAACAATTTTTAAAAAAAAATTGTTGAGCCAAAAATTCGTAATATACAAAAACATGGTTTCGCGCAATTAAAAAAAATTGGCTTGACAGAATTTTTTTTAAAATTGTCCGGTTTATTACTAGTTAAGTGGCAAAACGTTTGAGTGAAGAAAAGTGAAGGGTCACCGAACTCGCTTGCGAAATAAACGCAATTAAACTGTAATAGGCGGCCATATTGAAACGTCATGTTGCACATTTTCAAACAATACTCTCTTATTGCTAACACCGTTAATAATTAGCAAAAAGTAATTTTAGTTTTCTGTTCTAAAATGTTGGTACAAAGCTCTACATATAAATCCTGCGACAATTTTCGCTCAAAAGGAGCCACCTTAACTATATCGATAAATTTCACAATAATATACAAAGTATTGATGTGAAGTACTGTATGAAGAATGTCCCGTTCTTTTTTACTAATACGACTTAGCAAATGTACATTTTTGTACAAAGCTCTACTATATAGCGATATATCAGGTAACTGAATGTGATCAAAATAAAGTGTTGGTCTTTCACTTTAAACTCTGTAGTGAAATTTATCTGTATTGGCATCCTACCAATCAAAACACATATTCTTTATTCAAAACCTTGGTGCCCAATAACGTAAAAGCACACCTGTATAACAACTGTAAATACAATAACAATGGAGCACCTGAACAGCTGAAATTCTGATCGGCCGTTGTTCGGTAAAAAAATTATTAATTAGCGTTGTCACAAGATGGTGGACATAGAGACAATTTCTAGCTATAGCATGTATGTCTTAGCGCAAATAATTCTTATTTATACGTGTTCAACTGTTATATTAAAAGTTAAATAATTATTATAGACACAAAAATATGGGTTATATAATGATATAATATAATTTTTAACAAATGGTGTCACTGATGAGGTGTTACTGTTTGCAGTTTAGCGGATTGATTACGTACACACGGTATCGTCATTACCAGGCAGGCGCACATTCTTCACACCTCATTTTGAAATGTTAAATTATCGCACTTATCATTTTTTTTACAAATAAATAACGCTTTATGATAATCAGTGAACACAATTATCAAACATTCAAAAATAAAAACAAGTTGAAAATTTTTCTTTTAATGCACAGTATAAATCCACTAATGACCTATAGATACTTGAATATACTTTATTCAGTGTTCGGTATATCAATATAACATTTGGTGGTCGCTTTTTGTCCAATCAGTGCAAAAAGTGGGGGGCTTCAGCCTCCTAGCCCCCCGTCTCCGCGGTCTCTGTGAGCTACTAGTGGTCTACTCGTGATCACTAGTAGCATAATTAACATTGCTCAGAAAAATAGGGTTAATTGCTCAGAAAAATAGGGTTGAATAAGTTTTTCAGTAGATGAATGAAACCGGGCTTCTTTCGTTGACTATGTATCGATCTCGGGATAGATAACGGGGTCCAATTGTCTGATTGTTAAAGGACATTGGCAACAAATTTGTCCCAAATGAAAGAACTCCTAAAACTGTTTAGTAACTTCTTTTACAGTTTTGTCATATCTCCCATAGTTCTCCATATATTTCATTTCAAATTTCAGTAAATTTTGCTCTCGTCCGCCATTTTGGATTTTACCGGATATGCAAAAATGACGTCAAGTGCAGTATCACGCAAACGTATATCTTGAACACCACGTTACCATATCTGACTGTTATCTTAAACATTTTGCTGTTACTTTTTGGTGTGGAAACCATCAAACAAACATTTGACTTTGAATCCGTGGCACGGGGAGACCTTTGACAATTTGTAATCAGCACATGACGTCATCAAATCCGAAGTTAATGAGGTTAAACATTGTTCCAAGATGGCGGACTAGAAAAAGCACGAATTATAATTAACTCAAGAACTTGACAAGATATGAAGAAACTGTATAAGATGTTAACAATTTTAAGAGTTTTTTCACTTAAGACAATTAAAAAATTTGTTGCCAATGTCCTTTAATATTAACAATTGATAAAATTCCTTACAAATTTCTGCATGTGGGACGCACTAGACACATCACAACAACAATTTGAATTAACTAAATTGTTTGGTTCTTAATTGATGATTATCATTCGACAGAATAGCCCAAATTAAATACAGCATTAATTAAATTTTACAAATTTAAATAAATTCATTTTAACGAAACCATAGTAAAAGGATAGTAAGAAAGGTGAAGCCTGATATCACAATAATCGTTTGTTGTTGTATTCTTGTCATTATCTGGACAAAAGAAGTATTTAATCGCTCCATCTAAAAGGAAATAGAGTTTAGCCCAAACAGTTATGCCACCGAGTAATTCACCACAACAAAAAAGATGGCGGTATGTACATTTTACCAGAATGCATTGCAGGCGTTAAGTTTGACGTTACAGATGACAAAAAGGAAGCTGATGAAGCAGAATTTTAACACGAGGGAGAAGATAACCTCTTGTCTTCTGTTGTTCGAAAGGCGTAAATATCCTAATTAACCTTTTAATGTTCAATGTTCGATATATCGGACATCGAAAATAAAAGAACATGTAAACAAGAACAAAGACAATAGAATAAAGAAACAAATAACAAAGAAAAATATTTTGAGCTTTAAAAGGTTAAACAATATCAGACCGCAATGCATTCTGGTAAAATGTACATTCGCCATCTTTCTCGTTATGGTCAATTTAATGTAATAAGAAGTTAAATTTAACCCGTAAACTGACTTTAGTTCAATTAAAATTATTTAGGAACTTATTGTGAGTACTTTTTGTCATTCTTACAAATTCAGTTTTAAAAAACAGGAAACTAGTACATATCATGGTCAAACAGCGAAAAGCTGGTAAACTACTCCAAATGTGCGAAATCTTTAATTTTGCTGGCGTTTCCAGCGAAGGCTCTTAAAGTCAATAGTCGAAAATAAAAGGATATTGCTTTTATCCTAATCTGGGGGGCGTGTCTAAGATTAGAATAAAAGCAACACGATTTCATTTTATTTCATTAAAAGCCTGCACTCTTAAAAAGGCTTTTGACGGCTTACTAACTTTGAAAATTTTAAATTACATTTCCATACGGAATTTCTCGAATTTGTTCTGTTTTCACATCGCGCCTTTTGCAAAAAGCATTTAGCAATTTGAAGGGCAAGGTAACTGATTTGATGCGTTTACAAGGTAAAACAGTTCCTTCAGTATTGGTGAAAAAAGGTTTCACTAGAAAATTGAAGTGAATCTATTTTAACTTCTAGACAAATAGGTCTTGCTCGACTAAATGCTCGACTACAGAGCACCCGATAAAGTATTCAAGCTACAAACTGTGTATGAACAAATTGGATAATTAGAATACGTTTGTTCTCTTCCTTATTAAAGTCGCTGTTACATTGTGCAATTTTTTATGCAAGTCCACAACGCTGGATTTAAAACATGTTTAGTAAAAAAAAATCCATGGCAGTGTAGACGTGAGGCAATGCTTTGCTATCTATATATGTAAATTCCTACTTAACATAACTTAAATCCAGCGATAGAGAAAAGTTGCAAAAAAAATGTTCCTTACTTTGGCATCAACCTGCGAAATTTGTTCTTTTAACCTCAAAGACATCGCCAAAACATCGTCGATAGTTTTC
This sequence comes from Pteroeides caledonicum, assembly GCA_026546875.1. Taxonomy (NCBI): domain Eukaryota; kingdom Metazoa; phylum Cnidaria; class Anthozoa; order Scleralcyonacea; family Pennatulidae; genus Pteroeides; species Pteroeides caledonicum. Next base: position 9,949 of record JAOBAZ010263388.1, read on the forward strand.
GGTCTTTTTTCAAAACCATTGACATCCAAAACTCGACAGTTTAATCTAACAAAAAAAAAGACATTTAGTGGGTAAGGGGGCATGCGGACTGTGTAAAAACAATACACCCTTTCGACAATTACGTCATTTGGCCTGGAAGCCTCGCTTCCATATAACGTTAGCCAATCGCTTTGAGTCTTTTACTCACGACAGCGATGCTCCCAGGCCAAAACCCATTTATGACGTAATTATCAAAAGGGTGTATTGGTCATGACTTACAATTATTTCGCCTAAATTAATTCAACATGTCTCAAAATTAAAATTCAAAATTATTTATTAAAAATGTTACAAAGCAGACCTGTTTTAAACATGGCGATGGCTTGTCTAAGCGTTACAGTGGCAAAGGGACTGGGTACAAAAACTGGGCGCATGCACCAGTACACGTATCAGTACGCCTAGCTAAAATTAAAATGCTACAAAATTCACTAATTATTTCGAAAAATATAAAATAAAAAGAATAGACTCAGGTCTAAAAACTTAAAATTCAAGTTAAATTGTTGTATGGGTGGACTATTTTAAGTAGGGGGTGGGGCAAGTGGCGGGGCACTCTTTGTTTGGCGGCGTACAAACTCCCAGCCTCCCCTTCGCCACGTCACTGAAAACATTTTATTGGTAGGTAAGAAAATCAAGATTTCTAAAAACAGGTTTGACTCGTTATAATAAATAAAAACATTCATCCATAATTACTTATACTCATTTATATCGATTTTAGCGACGCTTCCCCATAATTCAGCCAGGTCTGTTGAACTCGTAATCGGTTCATCAAGCTCTGAAAACAATATTAGGAATTTTTCTTTGATTTGATGTTGCTTTTCTTGATTTGAATCGCCTAAATAGGACCACAATAATGAACAAATTTGAAATGCTAAGAAAATTCTACTTAAGTAACAAAACTGAAAAAGATGACTTAACAACAGACCTTTAAGTAATAGCATTAATGTTATTTCCTTGGAAGAACCAGGTAACAAAGCTCCCAGGTGTGGACGCACGCGAAAACGTGCCATGGAATTAGTTTTGACCTGTAACGAATAATAAATTAAATATTTTTGTTTACGTTCGAATCAAAACCAATTATCATTATTTAGAGTAAGTCATACCATATTCGTTTCTTCTTTGGGTTGATTTTAAGAAAGCTCAAAAGTCCAATATCTCGAATTAACACTTGGTGATGTTTTTCAATGGTTAACAAGATATTTTTCATTTGAAAAAATAATTAATTACATTTAGGGACTGTTTATATGATCCGGGGTTCAATTAGGCGTGAGATAGTTTTGATGTAGCAAATAAGTCAGCGAGTGAAAGTGAATAGTTAAAACGACTGATTATAACACACATTATGTTTATAAGATCGCATAATTTGAGGGAATTGCTTTGGCTGTTAAGCAGTCTTTTGATCTTACACGTAAATGACTTTCAAATTTGCACTATAAAAAAAAGCAGAGTTTTGCTGAATGATGAATCAGAGCATATCTCCATACATCAAAATGAACTCATTGCATCCCGGCAAACCGGGGTCAAATCGGGGTAAACAGCTCCTTACACAACATCACAAGCAAGTGAGTGTAATCAGTTTAATCTAAACAATGTTATTGGTAGTGATTACAACGTATTCTCAAAAGCTCACACATGTGTTTTTCAAACAGCTCGTTCTTGAAAAATAAACAAACCAACCTTAAAAATAATTGTGTTCCCTGAAATATTTTTTAATGTTAGCGTTTCTTGTACTTCACTTTCATGTTCAACCTCATGAAAAACGATTTCTTCACTTGGTCTAAACAAAAACACAACATCAATGAATGAACCAGCGAAATTTAAGCTGTGCTTGTATGTTCAATGTAGCTACTATGACACTTTCCAGGTATACAATTAATACGGTGTGACAGTAAACTTCACTCGTCTCCTGTCCGTATATGAACTTTTGAACGGACATCATTAACGAAGTCTTGGTAAAACTATTTCCAAATGGTTAACGTCAGTAAGACACAGTTATTATTTTGCAAACCAAAAAATATATCTTATTTTTAAACTACATGTAAATCTAACCCAAAATTTTCTCAAATCACTTAGCAAGTTGGTCAGACGTGCTTTAACACTTTAGTTTTGGAAATCAGTAAAAGTTAGGGTACAAGCACCAGTACCAGTACAGAGCTGCAAATTATTTTTGTTGGTATAAGACGATCGATTTCCCGTTTAGATCGGGCTTTACTTAAACTTCTCCAACAAAAGCCGCCATCACTATATTATCACTATATTTTTGCTCCTAGTTCTTTGAACAAGATGAACAGAACTCCACAAACTTGTTTAAGCCTCTTCAGTGCTGAACCTCATTCACGGACCTCATTGTTTTGGAATAATTATGGCAATGTTATGCGATTTTGCAGTTTATATTTGCCTGCAGTAAATACGAAGTTAATTATACAGTTACTTATAGAGTTTGTTATATTATATTATTACATAATTTTTGTCAAACAAAACCCAGCATATTACACCCATAGAAACATCCTGCATGATGTATCCTCTTAGGAGTCCTCACTTAAATTATTAGGCTAGACAACTAACGCTTAATCCATATTAAACAATTGCAGAAAACTGATTTCACGTACGTGTATAAAATATTGCTAGAAAATATATATTATATTGTTTGGGTGGATTTATTTTCTGTAACCAAGAATTATTGAATCATATGATCTATTGGGCAAAAATCCATTTGGTATAAAGTCCATATATTTCAGTACCTGGACTAACTTTTATTGGCTACGAAAGACTGGGGCGCGTGATTTACAGTATGCTTGAGGGAAACATGTGTGGCCGCTTTATTCCTGGTCTGTGCTAAAGATGTTAAATGAGAACTCACTGAAGCACAAGTCCAAAATGATTTTCCTCAATACGCTCCTCTGACAGCCCTTTGTTGTTTCCTGACAAGTTATCCTTGAACCGCTGTATAAACAACAATGAAGAGAAAACTTATAAATCTTCATTAACACCAAGAATCATACACAAATTTGGGACCGGATCTTGAGTTAGGTAACAATAGTTATTATAACAGCGAAGCCTATTTGAAAGTTCGAGTTTTCTATGGAGCCAATTTAGTTCATTTTTTGCTCGGCTAAATTTGACCGTTTTTTAGGTTCCGTATTAAATTAAAAGTCGGGTTTTGTATAAATTGCAGTGTCTCTGCACGAGAAAATATGTGCCAAATTCGAAAGCAATAACTAAAATATTCTAAGCCTACTCTGAATATGACACGGGCGAAACCCAAGATATTAAACGACGTCTCACTTTGATTTCGACCCGACCAAACTATCCAACTTTGAATTGTGGTCGAGCGTAAATCAATGCGTCGTGGTAGTATGCTTCAAACGTTGAAATTTCCACAATCTACATGTTATGCACATGAAAAGTTGGTCTTGGGAACTGGATCTTAAATTCTTTACGTTAACCGGAGCTCGATATACTAACAGTTTTCAGTTTTAAACCTGGTATCAGTGTTGTTGTTTATATGTTATACATCAGTAAGTCGCATGATTTTGGTCAACTTTTAACAACTGACGGACACATATCGTGTTTATGCTCTATCTGAAATTAATACATACGTGTCTCACTTGAGTTCCTAACGTTCCTCCCATGTTCTAAAATAAATAAAAATTTGTCATTTAATGTTAAAATAAAAACGTAGCTGTAGATTATTCAAGTACAAAAAAACCAGAAGAAGTTAAGTACTGATGTAGCTACCTGCACCTGCTTAGTTATGTAATATAACAACACTTCTTTACAATAAACCAAATTTAAGTCCTGTAAATAACTAAAATAACATTGTAACATAACTGGCCAACTTGTCATAATCAACATAGTGTATGTAAGAATTGTCCATCCATGTTCATAAAGAAAACCTACTTAATTGATATTGATCTAACAGACGCTTGGGTTTTTGCCACAAAGGAAAACAACCAGTTTATTTTGAATATACACATGCTACATTCGTATAATTGCTGGAACGATTGAATATTTTTAAAACAATATTTATTGTAATTCAAAACGTCAAAACGTAAAATGTTTACAAATATTTGGCGTTACCGCTGCAATGTGTATTATATGTTCGTATAATACGTGGGAAGGTTAGCCAAGCAACTGGTAAGATTATGCTAATTTATGAGCATCAACAGATTTTCAAAACAATACGTTTTTAAACATCTGATTGTTAAGGTCCGATTTTAATTAAACCTAGCTTTTAATCATAAAAAAATATAAATTGTTACTATGTGCTTGTACGCAACAGAACGTCTACCTGGAAGTGCTCATAAAGCATATTTTATTCTAGTGCTTGTAATTTTTCTCTAAACCTCTTTGTTCTCAAAGTATAAATGGTGGTTTAGTACGTCAAAATACTTTTCTTCAGACGATATAAAAACATACATTGCCTAATAATGTATTCTTGTAAAACTCAAGTTATTAAATTAAACAAGACAGATAAATGACGTTGTGATTTTTAATTGAATAACTTGAACATTGACTTTACAAAATGAAATTATTACTAGGATCCTAGTTAGTATGTTCTTACGTTTAAGAAATAAAAAACGATTCGCGTGTGTTTATGATATGATACTGCAAACAGAAAAATAATTGGAGAATTCAAGAAAAGTGTGTTCTACACACTTCTCCTGCATTCCCCCAACATTTACAAAGTAAATTATCACACCACGTACAAAAATCTTGCATTTACTTGACATTAAATACAAGATTTTATCAATATTTAGGATTATTATATAAAGACTTCGGGGTTATTAATACCTTGTCTTTTTTTTCCTCAGGAAACGCAATTTCTTCTTTTTCTTCATCTTCATTATCATCTTCATCTTCAAAACCCGAAAACAAATCCTCTTGTGATAACGTTTCTTCGTAAAGTGATTTACTCGTACTTCTAGTTATCGAAAAATAACTAATGTGATTAATCTGAAAAAATTAACATTTTACAATGAAATAATTACAACATTAAAATGTTGAGCAGAAGCGTAACTTTACGTCACACTGTCCACATTACAATCGCTCTATTTATTGAGCTAAAGAACCACCGAGATCGGAGCTGTGTTTCACAATGTAGAAAATATTTGCAGTGCGACGTGTTTTAATTCTCTTACAAAATTTTAATTTTGCTTATTCAAGTGTATTAATTCCATTACAGAATTAGTCCCAAAATTATATACATTATGTATGTAAAAATTTATTTATTTAAAAATCAAGCAGAAGCTTTTCGGTTAAACAACCATCATCAGTGCTCTATGTACAAGTGATTTAGTAAAAAAAGTTGTGTTACATATAACACATAAAAAAGTTGTGTTACAT
>JAOBAZ010263499.1:0-15324 GCA_026546875.1 Pteroeides caledonicum
AGTTTAGCCCATGTGGTATAAAGGTATTCAATTTGTACGCCCAAAAGCCCTCCCTATTTGTCGGATCATTAACATTTGTTTTGTCTATAATTTTCGCTATTACATCATCCATCCCGTTATGATTACTCTCAAAAAAATGTGCATAAAGCACTGATCTCTATATTAACTGGATTGGCTATACTTTACTAAATGCTATAGGCAACGTGACCCCATTGGCCGCCATGTTGACTTTAACATAAAATTCCACTTTGTTAACAATATTCTTCAATATATGAAAAATTGTCCGAAAGGTTACAGTTATCATAAATGCCTGCTTTTAGTCTGAAAGTCACTGTATTGGAAACGACAAAAAAGGAAATTGAACAAAACAACTTGGCAAAGTAGTTTTATTGCGGCACAAGTTTGATTTCAAATATTTGTTACCGCGATGATTTGTTATCGTGAATAAATGATTCTCATTTCTTCGCGAATGCAAGTAGTGCGGTTGTACTTACACGAGAGTTGCTAATTGCATCGAAGCTATCACAAATGGACAATGCATCAAACAAGGTAGCATGAGATTTCCTTTACAACCGAGTTCATTAACATTGCTTTCTCATAAATCAAAGAAGTTCAAGAAATCAACAAAGTCTTCTTTGTCAAATAATCTCCCAGAACGTCTCACACATCCGGTTATTTCCGATTTTCCTACAATTGAGCACGCAGCCGCCAACAAAACATCCCACCATTCTGTAAAGTAATGTTACGAACTGTTTCAAATGAAAAGCTATGGCAAAGTTAATTATATGTCTTGTAGAAAACATCACTGCACATTAACTGGTGCTTTTATAACTGCTTGTCATTTGTCATTTTGTAGTCTTCTAAAAACACAGCCATTATCTACCAATCTGAAAAGCCTCCTGTGCAACAGGCGTCTCAGACAATCACTACCCTATTCTTCCAACAGATTATCTCAGTGGGAGCCATGGGATCGTTGATTGTAGTTTCCATCTAACCACTGATAATGGGCGTTTCTGGGAAATGGCTGCGTCATGCTCTAAGAATATTCATTCAGGTGTTAGTACAGGGAAACATCTGGAATACCTTTCTTTGTTCGATGATGACTGGGAAGTTTATACTTAAATCATGCACTATCGGAAGCAAAATTGAAGTTGGCAAACCGCAGGAGACCTCAACATATGTTGTCAAATGCGTTATCTTTTGTTGTTGAAAACCATCCAAATAATAACTTTGTCTGGAACACTTTGTTGGTGGGTCGCCAACGCATGGACGGCAGGGAACATTTGGAAACTTTTTAATTACAGTAAATGGAGTGTTAAGCTGGGTAACTACGTACGATGGTGTTATCATTTCCACCGAAGTGGCTAAAAGTTATTACGATTGTATGGGGAAATCTTAAAAAGTGTTATTTAAAACGCCTCGCTTTCGTGTTTAGGATAAGCCTCGTACATGGTATAAACTTAAATGATTTACTTCCGGTATACAAATCTGCTAATATTAGGGACCATTCATTATTTATATATCAGGGTGGCACCGAAGAAAATTAACTATAACTCGTATAACTAGGGTGAATAACTATTTGGTATATAGAAAGGGTGGGTGAAAAAATAGCCTGCCTCAGAATGAATGAGAAGCGAAATAATGTAGACCTTAATAAAATTGTAGTGCAAGGTTAGGTGAGTAACTGTTGTCGGAATCAGATAGACTCATTGGCACAACAAGGTCTGGTTGAATTGCTGTGTCTTGGAAATTAGCCTTTGCTGAATAGTAAACCCTACGTATGTTCTCTTTAATGCTCTAATAGAAATAGTGTTCGAGTGTGAAACAACTGTGTTTAAAGTTCAATGTTCATGTATATGTGTATGTGTATGTGTACTGTATGTGTATGTGTATGTGTATGTGTATGTGTATGTGTATGTGTATGTGTATGTGTATGTGTATGTGTATGTGTACGTGTACGTGTACGTGTACGTGTACGTGTACGTGTACGTGTACGTGTATATGTGTATGTGTATGTATGCGTGTATGTGTCTGTATGTGTGTGTGTATGTATATGTATGCATAAAACAAGTGGTTATATAAAAAAACAAGCTGTCTTATGACATACCGATATGTGATGAAACAGCTCTAACTCTCAGGGTTTGTTTATATGTAGCCGGGCTGGCTCGCTTACCGGGATGAATTGAGTCACGAAGATTTTTAAAGATGGTCAATTCTTCAAGTTAACTTCGAATTACATTTGATTAAATGTCAAACTAACTAGATTATGATTTGTTATGTGAATTTGTGTCCAATAAAAATCTGTAATTTGTGTTTTATTAAGCGTGTTATCCCGGTAAGCGGGCTAGTCCGGCTCCATATATACAGCCCATAATCACAATTCACAACCTCGCTATCAAACGTTTTTAGTGATTCAGCCGATACCCTTTTGAAGACTTTCTTATAATCTGTGGCATTGAACAAAATGACTCATTTTTTCATTTTATATCCAGGATGCTATAGCTATTGCTTAGTTACCTTCACTGTCCATTTTTATCAAGCCACGAAGCCTCTTCTTCAACATCTCCACCTTCTTAAGTCTTGAGAACGAACATTATGTGCCTATTTGGAAATTTTCTTTTGTTCCACTGAACGCAACCTTAGTCGATGAATGTCGATGGTGTTTGCAAATTTTGAATAAGCTAATCATAAACACACATGGTGTATGCAACACTTAATATTCAATGTCGTTCATTTTGTTTTGAACTACAAAAGTTTATGCCGCGCTGGGATTTGAATGCACTTGCTCCAATCTGCACTGGGTTGAACGTCAAATATTTTTAGTATTTGTATTTTGAGTCTAGTCATGCACTGCAAAACTCGACAATCTTTTTTCACCTAGGATGCCATTAGACTATGTTTGAATGTCGAGTTTACACGGTACCGAATCACAACCAAAACAAAGAATATTCCCCAAAATTAGATTCAGCGTAACGTGCGAACGCGTTCTTTCAAACTAAAATGTCTCAAACCTTAGCAGTATAAACCCTTTTGTGCGAATGCGAATATGAATATTAAGTGCTTTCTTTTTTTGATACCAGAGCCCTCTATCAAAAGAGTTGAGTCATGTATTGTTAACAAATCTTTTGAATTTGGCCGTTTTTGGATCGAAAATGGCGGCGATCTTTTGTTTCGCTATTGCATGTATTCCGCCATTTTCGTTCCAACATAAAAACAATACATGTCCTAACTCTCTTGTATAGAGGGCTCTGTTTGATACACCCTGTATAGCCAAACAATGTATTCTTCTCTTGAGCCTTCTCCCAATAGAATATGTGGCATAACAATTCAATTATAAACTACAGGGTGTATAAAATGAACGCGACCTCGGAATTTCGCAAAAAAATCCAGTTCGTTGATTAGCAGCTGCAACAATTTTAGGCCTCTGCCTGGTAATTTGGATTGCATGACCTTTGCGCTAAACGGGCTTGGAACGACGCAACGCCTTGTTGCATGAATATCTTAAGAATAAATGCAAAGGTTTCAAATGAGTTCGGTTTTTCTTTAAGTCTCTTTTCCACTCATTGCAAAGTCAACTCGCAAGCTTGCTGCGAGTACTTACATCTAATTAAAATAAACTGTGAAGCATTGTGATTGGCTGAAATTACTCGCAGCGAGCTTGCGGGTTGGTTTTTGCAATGAGTGGGTGAGGGTGAGGGCCTTAAAGCTAAGGCCTGGTTTTACAGGTACGAGGGCGCCGGAACGGTAACTTTTACTGCCATCCGTGCAGGGACGGATCAATGCCCATTGGACAAAACATGTTGCTGCTACACAAGCTGACCGGGCTGCACTGGCATAACTCCTGTCAATGTGATCGAATATTTAGGTCACAGACACTGAGCTAGGATGGACCTACGCTAAAATGCTTTGCTAGTTATTTTTATTATCAGCTCGCTAAATAATGTAAATTAGTCAATATAGTAAGCCTAGTATATTAAATATTTGCAAAGTATTATTTAACTCTTTAGCAGCGAAAGGGGTCGTTAATGACCCTAATAGAACAAAAGAAAAATAAAGAGAATACAGCCAAAACAATAGAAAAACAATGAAAAAAAAAGATCGCTAAAGAGTCGCTAAAGAGTTAACAACTACTTCTTACTGAACGCACTCAATACACACGAAATGTTTTACTTTATTCATGCTGTCATTTGAATGGCTTCCGTCATGTTAGCAAGCAAAAGTCGGGTAAACTGGGAATACCCAATGTGTTTTTTTTGAAAAGGACAAAGGAAGTCGACACTAAACACATGCAGCTACTAAGGTCAAAAAAACCCTTATTTGGACAGTACATAACGAAGAATGATTGCCCTAGAAAGTAGAGAACCTTACACTAAAGCAAATTTAACATAGGAAACAACAAATTTAAATCGGGAAAATTCGTTCGGCTTTTCTGAGGAATAAACAAAAACCACAATAATTCAACAAAAAGATTTTAATTTAATAATTAAGAAGTTGTAAGTACTAATAATACGTTAATGTAACGTAAGTAAGTCTAGTACAAAACGCTAAACTATTGATAAAACGAAAACCAAAAAAAACAACTGACCTTGGCTTGTTTCGTTGTTGAATTGCGAGTTGTCGTCCTCGAATATCTTTTGGTTATTTTCGCTTCTCTCGGCTTACCAATTCGCTTCAGTTGTACTTTTTTGAAGTAGTAAATTACTTTTTCGATGGTCTTCTGTGTGTTTTTGTTGTCTTTTTTCTTCATGTTCCGTCTGTGTTCCGTATTAAATGCGGTCAATATACACGAGAATCTCGGCTTGGGACCCTCTCTTGGGACTAACCGGAGCACCAATCAGATTGGGTAAAAGTGCTACAAATAGCCCTTGCCAAATAATAATCAACAATTATTTACCGAAGTCGAGGGAGGTGATTATTCATTGATAAATGCAAAAACGGCTTTTTAAAAGACTTTGGAAAGCGAACTTGGGAAAACCATTTGCTTGTCTGGCTAGTAAATAATGCCTCATATTTACTGGACAATTAACCAATCAAAATGCTTAAAAGGCATTATTTACTGGTAAAATTATACTAATAATTATTAATAAACGATCGTATATAGTTATGAACTGTAATATATAAATGTTAGTTGTACAGCACAGCTATATACTGTAGTAGCTTCATTGATGAATATAAGGTTGAGCGTGATATGAAGAATTATCAAGCCGAAATTTGTCTTTATCAACCGAAGCCTGAGGTTGATAACGACAAACTGAGGCTTGATAATTCTTCATATCATGCGAAAACCGAATTCAAAATTTACTTTCTTTTAAAGCAACACAGTTGTGTTGCTTCGCATTCCCGGCTCTTTTGCCCTTGTCATCACTGGCATGACATTATAACGTGAGATACGAATTTTTCGTCCACGCTGTGACGTCATAACGTGGAGGAAAAAAGTCGTCTCCCACATTGACGTCGCTCGTTAGACAAGACGATTTTACACATGGCTATTAGCCAATAAGAAGTCATGAAATCTTTTAAATAAATAATAATAGGAATTATTCAACCTATAATGCGCACGTCATTTTTAAATTTCTGGGAAACTGCGAAATCTTCGGGGAGTGCTCACCGCCTTCACGCCCACCACAGAATATCCGCCCTGCGCCATCCCGGAAAACCGGCACAGCGCGCTCAAAAAATTGCATTGGGAAATGTTTTATATGTCCTTCACCTGTGACTGTGGTTTGATTGGTTACGAATCGAGAACCACGAACATATAGCGAGTCTTCGTCCATGTTATCAGCTCGCAAACATTTGGTTAATTACACAGCCGTTCAACGTCTGATAAGATCTCAATATAAACTGTGCCGCAGCTTTTTGACAAAGAAGTTGCTTTTTCAAATCGCACTACTTCAAGTGCTCGCCCTAAATTATTCAGTTTATCAGCAAAAACAGATAAGCCACGCAACCCAATTTGATTGCTTGGCTGATATTCTAACCACTGGGGCGCAAAAAGCAATTTTGTTACATCCAAACCGTTTGCAATCGGATTTCAGAGTTCTAATAAATCCTCAAACAATTTCAACAGTTGCTGGAAGAAATGTGACAATTCGAAAGTCGTTGATTGAAACCCAGAAGAGAATCATGCAACAGTGCTTTTATAATGGATATCTATTGCATTATTACAAAATATTACGTATTCAAGAAAAAATTCCAAAGCCAAAGGGCGAAGTACGACTAATTTTCGTCAATAATGCATTACATTTAAAAATGCAGTTGCAATATGTTAGTTGAGGAATGAGTTCATATTCATTCGTTTAAGCACTGGACGAGTGCAGCGCATAAGTAGGTGTAAGTTCGTAAAACACTAGTCATTGATCGAATGCAGTGAAGAAAATAACCAATACGAATTCTTTAAAGAATTCGTAAATTCTGAAGAACTCATACTAGTCACATAAGAACTCTCGTCAAAACTGTTGATCAGTCTCGTTTGCATGTCATTTTCCACAATTGTGTAGTTCAAGTCGAAATCATCATCTTTAACCATTTGTTTGTGTTATTTTTGTTACTCGTTGCGCGGGGAAACTGTGGTGTTTTCGTCGTGTTTCTTTTTAACAAAAAGTCGCCGAATGCGAGGTGGCAATACAAGTTTGTAATCACCTCTGATACAGGATTGTGACTGAATATGGGCGCAGAATAAAGATCTATACAGACAATAAAAATGTACACTGAAGGGCCACTTTCTCACAGAACGTGCACGTAGCTTCATGCAAAATATGCAGTTTACTGGTTGGGACCAGTCAGTTTAGCGTGGTTATTGGCCAGGCCATACAATTGGCTGCGTTACATGCGTAAAGCCACCTGTGCGGTGACAAAAACGTCAAACGCTCCGGTGTGAGTGAGCCTTCTGGTCATTTGTCTATTTTGTGATATGAGCTTGTCGCCACCTCACGTTCATGAACAAGTTTACGACAACGCACAACTCAACACAAGAACGACAAATTACATATCGTTTTTGATTGATTTTAACTGATAAATTGCCTGATCGAAATCATTTGCAAATCGTATTGAGGGATTATACTAAAACAATTAAGTCGGTGATTATCGGTGAATATTTACCACGCCGCGAAGCGTCATGGTAAATATCTACTGATAATCAAATGATGCATTTCTACTTTTTAGTATGGTTGCCCGATTCCATATAATGAGTTTTTTTATTGAACTCGCTCGCCCAGTATTCACAGAGAAATAACTGATCTCGGTCTTTTTCGGTATACCAACCTCGCCCTGCGGCTGGGTTTGGACGAGAAAGACCTCGGACGGTATTCTGTGAAGCTTGCTCAAGTAATTGGGGAAAAAATCCACATTGCATTCATATTTAAAGGTAATGGACGGTTTGGTAAATTATAAATGAATATCTATCTATTAGAGTTAATGAAAAGCGTAATTTTTTTAAGACATTCTTAAACAAACGTCGAGGGGAAAACATCTTGCAAACCCAAGATAAGAATTTATAAAGTCAAGGCAGGAATTCACAGATAATTCTCTGACCGCAGCTTGCAGGAACAGTATAATTAACAATTATTCACTGAAGTAGGAGTGGATAGCGTGCGCGTCGAGGTAGATATCCGACACCATTCATCGACAATGAGGTGAATAATTGTTTTAACATATACTATTCGAACTATTATTTAGAATATATTGTATACTCATTAATTCATTCAATTTCGTCTTCTGTAAACGAAACAAACTGGTCACCCATCTTGTTTTTTCTGAAACTCGGAGTAGTTAACAATTATTGAGGTCGAGGTGAATAGTGGCTGATATCTGCTACTATTCACCGACACTGAAGTGAGTATTTGTTTTAGAATATACCATTTAAACTATTATTTAGAATATATAATACTCATTAATTCATTCAATTGCATCTTCTGTTATCGAAACAAACCGGGCAGCCATTTTGTTTTGTTTGAAACTCGCAATGTTGGATATTCCGAGCTAGAGTTTTTAACCAATTACACTGCTTAAAAAGTACTATCCCGACTTTGTGTATATGTTAATCAACATCATTTTACACATGTTCTATCGATGAAAAGCACCTTACATACATAAGACAGAATGAGATCAATTGCGAACCCACAACATACCAAATGTACACTGATAACGTTCTGACAAAGTCGGTTTGATCAGTGAAGTGTAAGATATGGCGTAAAGTCATGAATATTTAAATAGCACATACATATCAATACCCTTCCTGTTTCCAAGGCAAAGGGGAAACTTTGCATTATTTATCAACCATTTTATGAGCAATATAATGTTTATTAAAAAGGATATATGTATTATAATACAATCAAATCAAGGTTTTTTTCTTAACAGTTTCACCAGTTGAAGCCAAGTCGTTTAAATGATTTCCCAGGATGCCCCCTGATTTTACTACGTATGGCGGTATCTTGAGAGTAGTTTGGCAACTGGACACCAGTGCTATCGCACACCAGGTAACTAGGACGGTACCCACTCCGTCCTTCAAATTTCGGCCCACGACCACCTCCGGGTCCTTCGTTGGCTGCCTTGATTAGCGGAAAATGATTCCCACTGGGATCTTTGATCTTCTGTTCGCCAAGTACTTTTTTAGCGTATTCTTGGAAATGAGTTTCTTCTTCGGCTAAAAGCTTTTCGTTTTTCTGATCGAATTCCAAACCTTCGTCCACTTGAGATTTTACACGATTAGACTTTTCGCTCTGAAACATACGAACAAAATTTGTGTTGTTTGATGGAATGAGCACGTTCACTGAATATAGACCCAATTTTGAATGCTCTGCAAATCTATGTTCTGCAAATCTAAAAAAATACAATCATGTGCAGAATCGCACATGATTGTAGAGTATCATACTACTCGTATCCCAGCAGTAAATAAATCTAGAATAATGACCGCAATATTTATTTATTTATTATTTATTTATTCATCTATTCACCTACTCACTCATTCACCCATTCACCTATTCATCAATTCATCTATTTACCTATTTGTCGTTTCTCTTTTTGTTTGTCTATTTGTTTGTTTACTTTGTCTGTAAATTTGTCTGTATGTAAATTTGTCTGTCTGTCTATTTTATAAATAATTTCAAAAAATTATACAAAACCAAGTCACATTTTAAATAAATAATGATTACTGATTTGAAATCCGTGACCTAACGTATATGGTCATGTATTTCGCAATGGTCATGCATTTCGCAATGGTCATGTATTTCGCTTGACACCGGAAGTAAACGCGTTTAAGGCTACACATGTTTAAGCATGTTCCAAACTAGTTGTATAATGTTGAAATACTTATCATGTTTCTTGTCATATGAGCAAATTAAAGTGTATATGAAACCAAAATTATTATTGTTATCTGAAAATTCTTTTAAAATGGTTTTGTAAGTAATTTTACAGTTTTTCGTTTACTTTCTTCGTTGTTAAAATATTTCAATTTGTTTACGACGTGCACGGTTTTTACATCACCCATTTATGCATAATGAGTTGACACAAAAAGTTAAATATCTTCATTGTCACTGAGTTAAATCTTTTGAAAGCCTGTGTGCTAATATGTTGTTGTGCTAGTAAAACAGATAACGTTTTTAGAAGTCGTCCTAGTATGGTAAAATTTATTATATTAAACCTTCTGCGCCACCTCATTAATGTGTGACGTAAAAACCGTGTACGTCATTAACAAATGGAGATATCTCAACAACGAAAGAAGTACACGAAAAACTGTAAAATAACTTACAAAACCATTTTAAGAGATCGATCTTTCAGATAACACAATAATAATTTTCGTTTCATATACACTTTAAGTCTTAAAGATATCATTCACTCAAGAATATTAAATCAGATATAACGATGATATAATAATTATCTTATTATGAAGTACAGAACGCATTTCAATTCGTACATTACATAAAATGTTATTTTAATTACGTTATCCGTCCTTTTGTGAACAATACAGATACTGAAAACGACTGAAATTCAATCCTTACGTATGCGCAATAATCATTTTAACCCTTTGTTGCATAAATTGTTGCAAAACACATTTGTTGTTTAAAACACTCTTCGCTATTAAAACGAAGGGTGTTTCACACTTTCGGTGAATTCTACCAATCCACACGTAAGAAAGATATTCAACGTTTGTTAAATCTTATTTAATACTCTTGAGTAAATCACGCCAATTAGGACGTAATATGTAAACAACAAAGTTTTGGGTGTTCCATCACGGGATCTAAACACGAGCTTGGATCCTGTGATGAAACACGATAAACGACTTGGTTACATGGTATCTCAAACGAAAACCGATTTGATTGGCTGACCATTTTGGTGAAATTAACTTGAATTTGAAATTAGGATTTCAGCAGTTAGTTTTAATTTATAACGGTTTATCGTTTTTGGCTGTTTTGTTGCGGTATCCAATGATGCGATGATAAAATTCGCCAATTTGCTCATAAATTATTAATGCAATAGAAACGAAATTTTAATGTTTTGACAAAGATCTTGAAAAACCAGCACCTTAATTGTTAGCTGGTAGTTTAACTTTCTTTATCTATAGAATTTAATTTGTCACAAAATCAAACCAATCAAACCAGCGTCAATATCAAAACGTAGGTACAGAAAACTGACATACCATTTGTCGAACATGAATTGCTTGTAAGTTTTTGGCAACATCTCGCTTTTTTAATTTTTTGCCTTCTTGGTCTAATAAATACTAAAAAAAAATAAACAGTATTGCAAATAAGTAAGTGCGTGATGGGACAAGTGCATGATGATAACAGTTTCAGTGAGATATTTAATCTAACTTGGGCCATTTTAACATTTTTAAAAATTCTCCATTTTCCCGATCATCAAAAAAAGTTTAACGATACTGTGGGAAAATATTTTGGTATGGAAAATAGATTTCTATCACCACTTCGAATTTTGAACGTTTCTGGTTCGCCAAAAAAAGTACTGAAAGTCGCTTTTTGCCCTAATTGCGTTTAGCATTGCAGCCGACATGCTGTATGCCAGCGGAATCCGTACTGGTATATGACATAGTATACACGTGCAAGGTTAAAATATTGGGGAATCGATGATACATGTAACTTATTCCCTTCGTTCTGCTATAGAATCGCACGTTACAGCAAAACAGCAAATCATGCATTCCAGAGAATTTAACATTGTGATTTTTAGACTCGTACCGCCCGAGTTCTTCTAAATGAAGCGAAATATTTTGGGATTGAGACAGAGTAAAACAAGTAACCCAGGGAAAAAAGAGGCAAATCAGAATAAAAAATAGAGCATTACGTTCTTTTTTAAAAAAAAGAAAACCAAGGAGATATACGCGTAAATGACGGTACTCAAAATAGAGTTCGGAGTTAGAGACGACTTACATTCTTATCAGATTGAACACGAAGCTTTAACAGCTCACGGTCATTGTCAAGATCCTCCTTTAATTTCCTTTCCTTTTCTTGCAGCTAAGTAACATAAAATACTTAATTAAGACAACAGGTTAATAAGGTTTACAAGACAACATTCCATGTGGGTGAAGAAATCTCGCAAGCGCATTCTATAGGAACTGTACAAGAGATAACCTTTACCAACCGACAATTTCAAAAGGTATAAGAAAAAAAAACTCCGAAAATAAAGATCTTGTAAATTTGCTTGATATTCAAGGAAAAAAAAGAGAACAAATCAGTTCAGGTTGAACCTGAACTGTTTTCTTGTCTTGTATTTTTCTTGAATATCAAGCAAATTCACAAGATGTTTATTTTTGGAGTTTGTTTTTTTTATACTGTACAGGATAAAAGCAAAAAAAATCATGATGACTTGCTAGCATCTCAAAAGGAGAAATTCTTTATGTCGAAGGTCCTCCTCTCCCAGATTTCTTTTTCTTCGTCTTTCTGTAACTATGCAGGATTACAAATTTAAAGGGAAATTGCAACATATTTTTTGTTGTCTCACTGTACTGCTCAAAAGTAACGTGATGAAAAACGCGTTCCAGAATACATTCGTCACCCGTTCGAAACGCGTTCGGTATGCGTACCTTATGGAATATAACACAAATTTTGTGTAACGGAACGCGCTTCAGAGCGCGTTCTAGCACACGTCCAAAACGCGTTCCAACCGCGTTCCTAACGCAATCGGACTTCTGTGTCTTGAGTACTTCTGAGCAGTACTGTTAATTAAACAACGTATAAAAATGTTATCCTAAATCCGCCATAATCTTGGGTCAGCAAAATGGACACCAAGCCTGGGACACAAAGGTTCAGTTTTAATTAGGTTCTAGATCATTTGTAGCGCTGTGAACTGTTAACGACGCCCAAGAGGTTGTCTTTTCCCTCTGTTTGGTCCCCGAAAGTTCATTAGAAAGTTCTGGCTTCACTTTTCATAGGCGAGGAAGTTCTATCCAGTATACTATGAGATTAGTGATACCGACCTTAAGCACTGTTTTACGACGGAAACGTATGACCGGCAATAAAAGAAAATCCAGACTGAATGTCATAGCTCTTTCGCTGCAACAATCGACAAAAGCCGTCAACTCTCGTCGCAGAAATCGAGGTCAACGGGAGCAACACATATTATCCTATAGACATTCCACACATGCAGACTTTTTTTAACTGCCCGTCGTCCGTTTTGGCCGTAAAACAGTGCTTGCTTAAGTTCTATACTACACATGAGAGCCAAGTGGATGTTTCAAGTCACAGGAAAACTAAATCTGTATTGCTCGTTCTCAATTAGCCTGTACCAGGCTTTTTTCGACAGAAAACGCGCAACAATTCGCCCAAATTTGAAAAAGTACCATTTGAATTCTTTGTTCACAAATTTCTTTTACGGCTTGAGCTTCTTTTTGTCGTTTAGAACGTTCTTCGTCTTCTCTCTTCTTTTCCATCTCCGCTACCGCTTTAGCAATACGATCGTCTTCGTCATCAACTTTTTGTTTGTTCTCCTCAAACAGTTTGCTACGCATTTTTTCCGTGTGCTCTTGGAATGTTCTAAACACAAAGAAAACAATTTGTCCTAATTTACACGTACAGGGGTATACATAGTTATTTGATTGGTGGCGTGGCGCGAAAAAGGGTGGGGTAGTCGCCGCCAAACGCTAGGTTAAAGGAGTTACTAAAATACATATTTGCAAAAACCTCTTTTCACTTGTGCTTTTGATCTAAATATTCTGCTGATAGTATTTATTTTGCTTATCGACACATCGCGTACAGGATTGACATTGCTTCACCTAAGCCGGAGTTACAGCGCTTTAAATTTGAGAATTCCAGGGCTAAAACACACAAAGACGTACTGTACGATGTGATCCAGGGATTGTTGGTGCAGAAGAACACCACGAAATGTGTAACAGAATCCAACAAATACATGTATTTTAAAGCCTGGTTTTCATATAAGCCGGACCGAGGTCATGAAAAGCCCGAGACCGAAGACCGGGAATCATGTCATGACCGAGTTCCGTTTTTTTCTATGCAGACCAAGCAAAGCCGGTAAATAAGGTGTTTATTTTTTTCTTTGAGAATTTTTTGGTAAACTATCGTGTATACAAAAGTTTGGGTACATGTAAATTTTTAAAATTTTATTGACGAAGTTATACGTGTACGCGTGATTTGAACACGCAATTTTACAACACATTTTCGCATTCTGTTCGTTTTCCATGCTTAATTCGTCGGGAATAATAAAACTCACTTTCACTGTGATAGCTTTCATTATCGCTATCCATTTTAGCTCGAAAACTAAGAGGATTAGTTAAAAAAACGATAAAATTACGATGTTTGTTTATATTTTTGTTTATATAATTAAAATTAAAATCAACAGCGGTCCGGTTAAGCGGTCCGGATGGGAAAAACTGGACAGGAAACAAAGCATTTCATTGGATAAATAGCCTGACTACCGGAACGGAAAAAAATCAATAATACAGTGTGATTAATTTAATATTACACCCCAGCTAGGAAATCAAAAACTGGGATGAAACTGCAAAAAATAAACACGTCATTGGTCATTGTCCAATTGGACAATTCGAATCTGAGGTATAATATAATATAAATACAACATGATAGAATACTGATTTTATATAAAATTAATTTCAAATATGCCACCACCGGCAAAGGTTTGCTTCCATGTACTCCTTGTGCGTGAACTACAATGAAATGTCACACACGGTTATACACTTGCAGTGCTGACAGACATAAAACAGAAAGTAAAGTAAATAAAAAGACTTACTCAAACAACTCAATTTCTTTTTCTTTTCTCATTTTCGCCATTTTCTGCAACAGTACAACAAAGTGATGTCAAGTAATAGTTTGCATATGATACAAGGAAACTTAACCTGGATTTTCAAAATCCGAATGCCTTTCGCGAGAACTTTTAAATCCTGGTATATTCTAAATGCTGATTTGAAAGAAACGGAAATAGAAAGAAGGCTTTAAAACAACTTGTTATTAAATACAATTTCACACACGTTTTATCGTTTCCAATTGGCTAATAACACTGGACGTATTAATTTTGAATACATACAGTACTGCTCAGAACCCAATGTTCCGATGGCGTCCGGAACGCGTTCGCTTCTAAACGCGTTCCGGAACGAGTAACGAACACGTAGGAACGCGTGCGGGACGCGCCTACCATTAAGTCCCCTTTGAGCAGTAATGTATACTAGGGGTATCTAAGATTAAATACCACATGTGGCATTTGTATAGGAAATTACGTAGTGCGAAAACAATTAAAAATCGTACGCGTGTTTGGCGAATTAATTCATAACACCACAAGTGCAAAGCACGAGTGCCATTCATTTTTCGAGATATCCTGTGATATCCTATTAATACCATTTTGGACAATTTTGTGAATTTACAGTCAATTTCAGCAGACTTATCATCGTAAATTCCGAAGTTCGTTCGAAACTTCCCAAGTACAATCCTTATTTGGGAATTTGGAAACGAACTTCGGAACGAACTTCGGAACGAACTTCCGAATGAATTTCGTAAACACGATTTACAAAATAGGCGCGTGCATATGTACTATGTATATAGATTTGTACTATGTATAGATTTGAATTATGATTTTTTACAATTTCACTTGGTCGTTTTTGTTTCAGCCATAATTCTACAATTCCCTCCCGTATACTCATGGGAAGAGCACGTCCTTGTTGTGAGAAAGGATCCATACTGCTCTGGGTTCATAATATATAAATCGCAATTAAGATGGGATGAATATTATGCCTGAAGTCACACAAGCATACAATTATGTATTTTGTAAATCGTATTTACGAAATTCATTCGGAAGTTCGTTCCGAAGTTCGTTTCCAACTTCGCGCCCAAATTGGCAAATAAGAAATGTACTTCG